>ML815011.1:0-32008 GCA_009831015.1 Picea engelmannii | reverse complement strand
GAGGGGGGGGGGGGTAAATCAGTTGTTACTTTGCTTAAACAATATTAAGTCTATTAAAACATTTTTAATATTTCATCAAGTGACCATCAATATTTTACATCATATGAACACCATAAATAATGAGCATCAATCACACATAAGATATACACAGAGACAAATTTTCACGAGGAAACCCATAAAGGGAGAAAACCTCTTCTTCTTTGAAATGAGAGGCAGTCTTTTAAGTTATGTACATCATCTATGTTTGAGCACCAACTCAAAGTGAGTCTACTACCTCTATTTTACAAGTTCCGACTTGTTTGAGAGCACCAACTCTCTGGTTTCTCTAACACCCACTAGAAGGAAGCACCAACTCCCTAAGTGTTCCAGCACCGACTGGATGGAAGCACCTACTTCCACTTATACAAGCACCAACTTGCGTATAGAAAACTCTGTGTTTTCCCAGGCACCACCCTGCCACCCTATTTTTCTAGCCACAACTAAATGGAAGCTACAACTCCCAATATTCAAGCACCAACTCAAATATCAGAGGACCACAGTCCTCCCTAGCACCACCCTACCTCCCTGGTTATGAATAAGTGATTGAAAAAAAAACAATACAGGTGTCTCAATTCTTACCCCTTCTTTTCTCTTTTACAATTATTCTCTGCTTCAAAAACTATTCTGCAATTCTGCTCTGCTTCATGCTATTCTTCTATTCTACTATGCTTCATGCTATTATGCTATTCTGCTCTTGCTTCTATCTATTCAGCAACTGTTACTCATCTCTGAGTTTTATCTCAAGCTTTGCAACCTTTAATTTTACTCTCTTTACAGTTCATCACATTTTTCCAGTTAGAACAGCCAACCTTACACAGTCGCTTCATATCTCCTTTTATTCACATACACCTCATCAATTACACCTCGAATCTTCTTGGGGGAAAAAAGCATCAGCAACTGAATCGCCAACCGATCAAGAATCATGAATCAGTTGTGCTAACTGAATCATAACTTATTAATTAACTGTGAAGTGCAACAGTATCCCTCTAATCATATTTAAATTCTCATGCACCGTTGGATTAAATCGGCAGGGTTTCGCGTTTATCCCATATGCCCATTGGTTGTGACCGAGTGCTAAACAGAATTTGAATTTTGTGATCTCGCATCTCGCCTTTCCTGTGATAAAGGATCTCGACACTCCAATTCGCGATCGTCGAGACTCTGAGATGGAGCTTAGCATGGCTAGCTTCTTCCCCTCATGTGACCACCGGCAATGACCACAGGCTGCACCCAAAAGGTGCTTCGTATTTCGCAAACTTATAAACTTCATCGAGCCTGATCAATGGTCAAGATCTTTGATGATCCGACGGTCGAGATCTCATCGCGATTCCTGTGATGAAGATTCTTGATGCTCCAAGTTGCGATCGTCGAGACTCCAAGATGGAACTTAACACCTCTAGCTTCTTCCTCCATCTTCCACAGATGTAACCACTGGCTGTGACTACAACCTTATTCAAAAACGCATTTCACACTTTCATGTCTCGGGTATTCTGTCGTGCTCTAATCTATCACCACGTGCCTCTCTTGGATCAATGATCCAAATCTTATCACGATTTTTCCACTTCACAAGCCATCTTCATGCCTGATCAATGATCCACAATCCTTGGTGATCTGACGGTCCAGATCTTTTCGTGATCTCTCATATCGCGATTCCTGTGATGAAGGGTCTCGATGCTCTAAGTTGCGAACACCGAGATGGCGCTTAGCAATTATCTCCTTCCCTTAAGCCTTCGACGATGTGACCATGAGATATGACCACTCATCAATCAAACAAGCACTTCACTCCTTTGACTTTCCAATCAGTGAAACGATGATCTTTCGCCATGTGTTCTATGGAACCAACGGTCCAGATATTATCGCAATTTCACCACGTTTCCTTCTTGAATCAACAGTCAATATTGTTATCGCGATTTCTCATATCGCGAGTTTGAACCTCTTTCCTTTGGATTTCCTGATCTACAAAACTCCAAAATGAAACCTTTGTCGTGCTTTGACTGTTTTTCTCCTTCTGAGCTTACACTATTGATCTTGCCATTATCGCTATGCTACTGATTGTGTTGATCTTCGCCATCATCATGCTTTGACTATTTTCCTCCTTCTGAGCTTACACCGTTGATCTTGTCGCCATCTGATCATGATGATCTTTGCCATCAGTGAAAAACACGCGCCATCAATGACAAACACGCATACTCAGCCTTTGTCTAAACACATGCCAACATATTCTTCAACTAGAATAAGAGAATTGTCGCAACATTATAAGATAACTTAAATAACATATACAACAACTCTTACTCAATACAACAACAAATATTGAATTCGAAGATAGAGATAATCCCCCTTGGTCCAATCACATTTACGCCTTAGATGAAAGAAGTGTCTTTGGTTCTAAACAGAACTTCTTAATTAAAATAACTTGTATAGAAATAATTCTCTTACAATATTCCAGAAAAGTCTTTCACTCCAAAAAAAATCGACCTTGTGTCCAAGTTCGATGCCCTTATTTATAAAAATAACTAAACTAAAAATAGCTACAAAAGTTGTGTTAAGCCAAGAAAGTGACACGTGGCGGACTTTATCTATTTTTTCTCTTTTGCTTCTCTTTAGATAATCTGGTCATTCTACTAAAGTGGATTGTTCCTCTCATACTTTGACCATCTGCAAAAGATATCTTCACATGTATTATCATATGGGAACTTGTGTTGATCCATCCAAGCGAAGAGGACCTCCTTCATCTCAATTTCATGTTCTTTGTACTTGATTAGTTTGACACCCAGGCATTGTAAGAATGCGAGATCTTTAGTCGGAGGCTCCATGAACCTCTTCACTTGATCTGAGATCATGCTTGAAATATATGAAATCTTTGTTTCGCATACCTGGTCTTTCTCTTCATGCCGCTTAAATATGTCATGTAAATCAGTGAAGTCCTTCAGTGGACCAAAATATGGCAAGTCGATATTCCTCATTTCCTAATTGATTTTTTCTCAACTTTTCTCACACTCTCCCCATATTCCCTGCATTTTCCGTTGGGGTTCCTAGACCATGCTTACCCAGTGTTTAGTTTCCTTCCTTATTCAGGCGATGTTTCTTTCCATCAGCACTTGGATGCCATGTTCTTTTGTATCTTGACCCTTCTATGCTTAATTGATGTAGTCTATATGTTCTAAGGCTTGATGTTCCTTCTCATACCATCGTTGCATGTCTTTACAGGTTTCCAGCCCCATGAGGGTATCTTCTTGGAAATCATCTATGCGAGCGGTGAAGAGGTCTATTTCCCTTGTGTAATGTGCATACATCTCTTGGAACTCACACTTCAAGAGTACCACCGCATGTGTTGAATTTTGGTAATACTCTGCTTGATGTCTTAGATGGTCCAATTCTTTCTTCATGGTGGCTACCTCTCTTTCATTTCTTTTTTCCCTGTCTAAAGTGGCATCAGTTATGGTCATCCCTGCTCCAATTAGCTCAGACATCTTAGCACTTTATGTGTCAAACAGTGTCTCCTTTGTGGTTATTAAAAGTGTGTAATCGAGCGTGAGCTTCCTTTTCTTGAATGTTCTTATATCACGTATTTCCTTTTCCTTTCATAAGCAATTGCCTGTATATCAGAGACTTCATATACTGGTTCAAGAATCTTTTGATCTCCCAAGGACAAGGTATTTTGTAGGCTTCCCGCCGTATAGAGGTGTTCCATGGTCGGTTCTCTTAGTTCCCTGGTAGGGGAAATTCATGTGTACTCTCGTGATTTGGCCTTCTACTGGTCCTCATCAACTCACAAATTCTTTGTCCTAGCTGGGGAAGTAGGTGAAGGATCGAAATTAGTTGGGAGTTTAGCCGTTGAGATGTCGATTATTGGCTACCCCATTCCTTCTTCTTGTTCACCAACATCCAAGTCATTCTTGGAGATGTCATTATGAGGTTGTGTTCCCAATTGATTGAGAAATATAGTTTCAAGAGTTCTCCTAGCTACCAAGTCGCCTTCTTGAGGATTTATAGTCGCATCATCGAAAACTAGAGCATATGTTTCCCCTAGTTCCTTCTTGTGTGTAATTAGCACCGGGGTTATGTGTGAGGCCTCTGATCCTTCCTCATCGTTATATATCGTGATTAAATCTATGAGGAAAGTAGGCATACCCATCCCACTTGATGTTCTCATTGACCTTAGCTAGGATGTAGTAGTCACTTGCGATCCTTCCTTTGGTGACATAGGGTTGGGGTTTTCTTGATCAACGATCTCCTCTAGTGGAATTGTCTCTGAGCCATTTATCTCTTTCTCATGATTACTTGTATCAGTCAGGGTAATACTCAAGGGTCCTATCAAAGGGTTAAGTGGGGAATCTTCCCCTAATATTTGCATAGATCTTTTGGCTTCTTCTAGTAACATTATCACCTTCCTATGTGCCTTTGTCGCTTATATTGCTATGTTTTCTTCTCTTACCCTGAGGGATTCTTGAGTTGTCTGCTCTATTGTCTCAACTTGTTCATCCATATTCATTGCTTTGAATTTGGTGATATTAGGGTTATCCCTTCTATGGAGCACTTCCTCCCATTCCTGGGCACCCTTGGTAAAGATCTCATATTTGAAGCTATCATGACCATATGACCAACATGAGGACACCTGCGACATGTGATGGAGTACCAGGCCTTTTGGATCATGCTTGAAAAAATGACCCATAGGGAACTGATACTCAAGCTGACTCAATCCCTCTTGTTTCATTGGTGCAGTGTCTTTTACCATGTAAAACCCGATATTGAAAGAATAGGGTATGAAAGCCCTCTTCTTATCCTTTACCAAAGAAGCATTATAACCTTACAGTATGGTCTGGTAACAAATTTCTCCCAAAATGAGACAGTCTGGGACATGAACGGGAAGTGGGTGTGGTGCATGAGTAGCCTCGAACACTCTAATATAAGTGCTTGTTTCTTCAAAATACCAGTGGCCCACTTCATAAATCATCTTTTTGGTTATTGCTGAAAGCCTTGGGCATTATTTTCTAAATATAATGAAGTGAACTCAAGCTATGAACTCATCACATATCATGGCGTAAATTTTTGTGTACCTATTTTCCCACAGAATGTTGAAAAAAAATGCACGGGTAACTCAACATCATGCTAGCTTAAATTCATACCTGTGAAAATGTTACTTGCGTAGATTACATCCAACATGTACGATGCCATGTGGAAAACTGGTGTTTCTCCATGCTATGGTGTCTGGGCCTGTAGGATGTTGGTGCTCAGATTTTTGGAAATGATGGCTCCCTAATTGAAACTGCTCCTCGAGATTGACACGGTATATGCCAAGGTAATCCACACTTCTTAAAACTTTGAGCAATGTTTTTCCCCATACAATCGGCAGATTAAATCCATTAAATACATATAAGGCTCTCTGAGGTTTACTGTGTTGTACCAGTCATTTCTTCCATTTGTGAACTTATTATCTTCTTTCCACCACAAGGCCAGTAACATGTTGGTGTCATGAAACTCATAAAAACTGACCACAAATTATGTATGTAGTGTCTCCTCTGGGTCTCTAAGTTTGTAGTATTTTTGTACCTCTACTGGAAGAAACACACCAACACATTCACCATCCTCATTATTGGCTATGCATTTCATCACGTCTATGTCGTCAATCATCCATCCTAGGGTTTTGATGCAGGGAAAAACTAGGGTTTGGTAGGCCACCATATGTAGATCTAATCACCTAATGTTTGGGAAAACCTGGTCATCCAATATCCTAACGTATGGATCAATGTGAGGTGTAAACTCTGGGTAATATTCCTGATTGATTTTGTTAAAAATATCTCCCCAATGTCGAAAAATTACTTTAGATCTGGTGCTCACCTTTGTGCCCCCGAATGTTGGAGGCCAGGTGAACTGTTTTTTAGTGGAAGTTCAAATGACCGGCTCCATTTTTTAAACAAAACCAAGTTCTCTTGCAGAAACTAATGTCAACCTTTCATCGATCACAAATTCTTTCATCTTGGGTGTTCTCGGTGAGCGTCTGGTCGTCGGCTTTCTCGGAGGCATCTACCTGCATGAAAACGGAATAATAAGTTGCAAGCCAACTACGACAAGTGTTATTCGATGAAATCTCAAATGTAAACATTTAAGACCATGCTTACCTCTTCCTCGCAGGAAATGACCTAGGATTAATGGTAATTGAAGTCGCACAATGACCTGTTACCTATTCAATGCTCTCTCTTGCTCCTTCATCTACTCAGGATATCAACGATTTGCAAATGGAACACCATGTTTAGGCATAAATATCATAAATTTAAAACATACCTAACTTGTCACATCGAGTCTTAAATTCAAGAGTACAGATATGATCTATACAATCTATAACAGAATCCACACCATGCTTAGGATTAAATGCAATGCAGGCTAGCAGCGCAGGAGCGTGTTATTTTAAATTTCATCGGTGAATTCAAATTTTGAAATTTGGTCGACGCACGATGTCATGGTGTCAGTTTCATGAAGTTCTTACTTGTATAACAAATCGCAAATCTCGTCCTTTACGTCGTTGGAGGTGTCTCATGAAATCACCTGAGAGCTTTCGCACCCCCACGAAACTAATATGATCGGTATCGGGGATAAGCAAGATTATTAAATGGACAGTGCATATCGACCAAGATCGTCGGCGTCGATAGATAAAGTTTGATCTAAATACTATAGTTCGGTGCTCTAGCCATCCGTCGGTAGTCAATGAATGCATCAACATTGGAAATTTGTCTTTAACGTTTCTTCGTTGGTGCCTCTCAGCAAAAGTTCTGATGCCGACCCAAAATGTCATGCAGTGCTGACGTATAGGTGTTGATGCGAAAGTATCGATGTGACACAGGGAACATCAAAAGGTGGCGTGGGTAATAGTTGAGCAATACAGACTTGTCTACGCGGCAAAAAAAATGTGATGGTTGATTTGACCTCCTAGGTGTGAGAAGCATTCCTTTTCGGCATCAGTGATTTTCTTTTTGACAAATGTTACTGCACCCCTTTTCCCACTCGTTGATGCCAACGATAAATCGGTGAATGGAGATCGGTGATTGTTGTTTCCTATGTTATTAGTTTTCCTTTCGGACTTAGTCAATGCTGATGGTACATCGGTGACCTTTAGAAAACTTCTTCGCAGGCCAGAATCACTGATTGGCGTGCCCTTTCGCCCATTTTTCCGATGTCGATGGTACATCGGTGATTGGTGATTATCGTTGTTATGTGGGGCATTTTTCCTTTCGGATTCTGTCGATGTCGACGATACATTGGTGATTATTTTTAAGGACTTATTTTCACAGACTAGAATTGTCGATGGGCGCGTGGCTCTTTATAAAAAAAAAAATTAGCTATATACACTTGATCTAATGCCATGTTTACTTAGAGAAATATATCAATATGTTCAACAAACTTCAAACAAAACTGAATGTGATTGATGATAGAACACAAATAAAAAAAAAACCCATTGATCCCTAGACAATTGACTCTTATTCAGAAATGTCAAAGTCGTACCCAAAAGAAAAATAAATCACAAAGACTTTTAGTGTGTGTTGACGGCTCAACACCCGGCCAGCCATGTAGCCAAGTCGTGGGCATGCCCACAAGATTGGCCCCCTGCCACCAAGTCATAGTTCTGCGCCTAGGGCTTGGTCGTGGGGGTTGGGGCTATGACTGGCATCACCCCAGCCCCCACATACAAGCCCCAGGCATTGCCTAGTAACCACCATGAGCCAAAAATAAACAATTTTAAGTTTAAAATAATAAAAAGGTAATTTTAAAAAAAAAAACTATACCTAAATTTGTCTTTTTTTATTCTTTTTTTCAAAACATCTTAAGAATTTTGTTAAAATTTCTTTGAAAAAAGTCTCAATTTTTTTAAAAAGTTGTGATTTTTTTAGAAAAAATTAGAAAACATCTAAAAATTTTAGGGTTTTTATAATTTTCACATGAAAAATTATTATGTGATTCAAAGATGATCTTATAAATGTTGTTTTGGTAAGTGGTAAAAATTTTAAAAATAACTAACCACTGAAATGCTAGATTATCCTCAAATGGATTCTCGATGTTTCTCCCTTGTAGCTTGATCCAAATCCTTTAACGAATATTGCCCAAGATTTCACACAATGTAAAAGGACAAAACAAGACTGTGTATATATAACACAGATGATATAAATTATTGTTAGTATAATGAATGTGGGATAAATAAAAATGAAGAAGATTGTCTACATATATACCTAAAATTATATGGATCATCTCTATGTTTAATGAATGTGGGATAAATAAACAAACATGAGAAATATTGTAATTATAAGTAAACAACGAAATAAAAGATTAAAAGTTGTTTTTAATTTTTAATGGAAAAAATTGGGGGGAAATTTTGGAAGGAAAAATTTGAGGGGGAAAATTTGGAGGGAATATTTTGGGGAACATGTTTTTTTTTTGTTTTTTTTNGGGGGGGGGATTTTGGAGGGAAATTTCTTTTGGGAGAGGGAGGAGGGGAGGCGGGGGGGTGGGGAGGGGGATTTTAGAGGGAAAAGACCATTCCGCAAGTTATAATAATGTCATTGGGAGGGTGAGCATTTGTATCATTCTATGTTTTCAGTGAGAAGTGATGACTTCGTTAGATAAAGAAGATTTTATTTCTGAGGCATCAACAATTTTTTCGCATACCTCTTATGTTTGGACTAGAAAATGCGATGGGAATTCTTGTAATGTGAATGAGGCGTCATATTTTTTAGTTAGTCAGAAGTTTGATCATAGTGCAAGCAATGTTTTTCAGCATGTTCCTTAGGAAAGTCCTAAATCAGAGGACTTTAAAGGCACCAATGATAAAGAGGAGGAATATTATGGTGATCAATCTATTCAATAGTTTAATAGTAATGAAAATAATCAAAATGTAGGTCAAAGTGGAGACTATGATCAACGTTTAAATGATTGGGATGAAAATTTTCCTCCAAGTGAGGATTTTCAAGGTATCAATGAAGATTTCCAAGGCACCAATGAATATGATGAAGAATTTCCCTCAAGTGGAAATTTTAACAGCAGTGAAGATGAGTATGACAATGGTGGACACTCTTTCCTGAGTGGGGAGTTTAAAGAAAACAATGTTGGTGATGATGAATTTCCTCCAAGAGAGGATTTTGACGGTACGGATGAATATTTTCCTCCAAGTGAGGATTTCCAAGGCACGAATGAGGATGATGAATAATTCCCCCCAAGTGGGGATTTTAAAAGTACTGATGACGATTATGGAAATGGTGGACAGTCTTTCCCGAATGGGGAATTTAAAGGAAGCAATGTTGGTGATAATAATTTTCCTCCAAGTGAGGATTTTCATGGTACCGATGACGATCATGAAGATTTTCCCCCAAGTGAGTATTTTCAAGCCAGTAATGAGGATGATGAAGAATTTCCCTCAAGTGGGTATTTTCAAAGTAGTTCAGATGAGTATGCCATTGGTGGACACTCTTTTCCAAGTGAGAAATTAAAAGGAAAGAATGTTGTTGATAATGATTTTCCTCCAAGTGAGGGTTTTCAAGATACTGATGAAGATTTTCAAGGCACTAAGTAGGATGATGAAAATTTTCCCTTAAGTGGGGATTTTGAAAGCAATGAAAATGATTATGTCAATGGTGGACACAATGTTTATGATGATTTTCCTCCAAATGACGATTTTCAAGGTACTGATGATGATGATGGAAAATTTTCTCCAAGTGATAATTTTAATGGCATTCATACTCTTATGGGTGATGATGATTTTTCTTCAAGTGAATATTTTCATGGAAGATCCAATGACATTGGTAAGGATGGCAATCATTTTTCTAGTGATTTTGATATTCCTCTCATCAATGATATCATCAATGAAGATGACGGACCTATGAATGAAGATCATGTTCTCAATCATTCAGTTGCAACAAATCAAGGTGATCGGCATTCTCTTTTTCAGTCTCCTGACAATGTTTTACTTCATATTCCTTCTGGTGATCAGGAAAATCCTTCTAGTGATGATGATGAAATAGTGGATACATTACAAAGAAACATTGTGTCTAGGACCAGGACTAGACATTTTTATATCAATCCAAATCATTCTAGTTATACAAGGTCTAGGAAAGAATTTCTCACTAAATCAATTTCCATAAGTGAATCGATTTCAAGTGAATGTTGTCAAAATAATTGTTTTAAAAGCATGGAATACATGTATTACTTGAATAAAAGGAAGACATGTTTTTCAATGAATAAGATCATGCAAAATTCATATTTGATGGGGTGCATGATATCCACCAAGATAGGATATGATTATTACATTGGGAATATTTTACTTTGCAGAAAGAATTTCAAAAACATTCACTCAATTGGTAATCTTTGTCTATCAAGAATCTAGACAAGGTTGGAAAAATATCCTTCATTTTATTCAAAGGTGCATCATGGATGAGAGAGTGGGTGATTGACAAACACTACATTATTATGGATGTGTGATTTTTTTTCCAAACATGGAGAGTGTATGGCAGATAGAGACACAATACATATTCCAGATAATTTCTCAAGGAGGGAAATCTACAACTTGTACAAAGGATATGTTGAAGGTGTTAAAGGAAATGGTAATTTTATTACATATGCATATGTTATAAGAATATGGAAGAAACAATTCAAAAATGTTTGTATTTCTAAGAAGTCAAGGATGGAGATTTGCAGTATATGTGTTACTTTTAAATCAAGAAGAGATAAATCTGAAGGGGTAGAAAGAGGTATTTATTTACTATTTTGTTATTTTTTAATTGGATATTTATCAACTATGAAAAAATATGATCAATATTTTCATTTTATGTCATGTGCAGATTCCATAATCAAAGCACTTCAAGAACATCGGAATCAACAATCAAGTGAAAGGAAAAAGTTGTACGAACATCGGAAGAAGTGTTATGATGCTCGAAACAAATATTTAGGTATGATAATTGATGGCATGGACCAGAAGAAAACACTTCTACCACATTTTGTATGTACACCAAAAAAAAATACAGGAAGAGAATTTCATTCAGTTTCACTTGGTTGGTTGTATGGTTTTCAATGGAAAAATGTGTCCAAGGGTTTACTTCACAGCTCCAAATATTCATAATGATGAAAATATGACCATCACCATAATTCATCATGTGCTCACTCACTAGTATGGAAATCTTCCTCAAGTTCTCTATCTACAGTTGGACAACACTAGTCATGAAAATAAAAATAAAAATGTGTTTGGATATCTAAGCATGCTTGTTGAACTGGGAATATTTCAAAAGGTGAAATTTGGTTTCCTTCTTGTTGGACACACTCATGATCATATTGATCAAATGTTAAGTCATTTTTCAGTAACATTGAAGAGGCAAAATGTTGGAATCATACCATCATTGATTGAATGTATTAAGAAAGCATACATTCCAAAGCCCGTTTTTCATATATTAGAAGAAATTATTGACATGTGAAGATTTATTTAGGGATCGCATCATGAAGAAAAATGTATTGAGCAGCTTAATGACATTAGCTTCCAACATCAATTTTGTTTCAAAAAAGTTGATGGGGAAACACTTATATGGGGAAAGTAGTATTCAACTACTGCAGAATGGGGGCCTTCATCAGGTTTATCATTTTTTAAGTTAATTCCAGATCGTCCAATATTTGCATCAAAGTTATTATTTTTACAATTAGTTGTTGAAATATATAATGCATAGCAAAGTTATGTATATCATTATGAATGCCTGGAAGAAATAAAAAATTCCATTAAGGATACATATGAGTACTTTGATGTTGTTGATTTTGTTTGGTGGGAGTCTTTTTTCAATAGTCAAAGTGACATAATTTCAAGCTCAACAAATGAAGATACATTGTTGAAGACTCCATTTCATTGGCCACAAAATATGCCAAATGAATCTGAAGAAACAAAGAGTCTCAAGGTGCTATTGATTTTACACAAGCAGATGAAAGACAAATGTATATTGGTTCGCGAAGGTCACATGCACAACGTGAATCCATGGAAGACCTTTACAGGGGTTCAGTACAAGATATTAAGGAGGGTAGCATGATTGCAGTCTTAGCGATTGAAGATCCACATGGTTATCCATTCTGGATTGCAAAGGTTGTAAACATTGAGAAATAAAATGATTATTGCAATTGAAGTGCATTTTTATGCAACAAGCAATGGTGTGTACAAAACAAAGATAGTGGTTGAGAAACATGTCAATAGAAAGAGAAAAATAAAGGGTCAAAATACAAATCGTCGTCACACTAACCTCTTAAAATTAGATGATGTTGACATACTTTTTTATGAATTCAATTTGACAAAGAGAGGAACTCTTCGCTCCAAGACAACAGAGATTATCAAGAGGTTGTTGCCACAAGAAATAAATGCAAGATGGGAATCTGTTGAACCTAGTCATAGATCTAAAAGGATTTTGACATCTGAAATGTTGGGCATGCATGTAGACTCAAATGGTGCATTCATCGACAATATAGAAGAGTATATATCATCTACATCTTCATCCAATCATTTATCTGAATACAATGTAGACTCCGATGGTATTTCAGAATCCATGAGTCAATCTGAATAAGTGTATGAAACATTTTATGTGTTTTTTATCCATATGATGTTTGTATGGTAACTAGAAATGAGCATTGAGCTTACATATGATCTTACATGATGTTATGAATCATTTTTATGTTTTATGAATTATATGTTTTGATTATGGAGAATATAATTAAAAAAAAAATAGCTCATATGTTTTGAATATGGACAATATAACAATACTTTTAAAAAATTATTTATGTTTCATTCAATGTAACTTGTATTTATTTATTTTTATTAAAAGTAAAAAAATATTAAAAAGTATGTTGAATTTTTAAAGTATATTGTGATATTTTCATGGCATTATGTATTATCATGTGCTTTGAATGATAAAGTAAAATTTAAAAAATAAGCATTCAAGGGTTGATTTTATGATTGTCTTTATAGTAATGATGAGTTCTTTTACCGCTTTATAAAAATGTGTCATTTTCATACCCCAATTTTAGAATGGGTTCTACCAATAGCAGTACTTTTCAATTTGATGGTTGATTTTGAGGTTTTGGTTTTAATGGTACCAACTGTTAAAAATACAATTTCAAATTATCTAAAATTTTAACGTTTTGAAAAAAAAAATACCGTCTTTTTTTTAAGTGTTGATTTTAAGGTTTTTATGAGCTATTGTCTGAGTTTTGAAGGCCATGTTTGAAATATGCTGTAATTTTGACCCCGTTTAAAAAAATGGTGCTACCGGTAGCACCACTTTTTGATTTGGGGGTTGATTTTGATGTTTTTATGTAAAAATATGGGTTTTTTGGGTCAAATTTCTGGTTTTGAGGTCACAGTTCTCGTTAAGTCGGTAACTTTGTTTTGGGTGGCTGACCAGATACAAGAGAAATATGTGTTGTCCAATTGTAACCCACCTAGAGAAGATCTGGATGCACTAAACATAGGGATTTTTTGCAACAAATCTTTAATAACCTCTTTGAGTACCACGTTCTATTTATAATATTGCACATTTGAATTGTAACATATATTATGTTTTTATTAATGCTTGGGTTATTAGACATATGACAATGTCCTTTGTTCATATTTTTATAGGTGCATTTGTTCCCATCTATGTGGGCATATGGACATCATTTTCACACTGAGTATGTTGATTATGGACACATCACACAAGATTGTGGAGTGGAGGTTGTGTTCGACCAATCTAGTCGTGCTAGCCACCGTGATCAAAACCTAATAGAGGAGAAGTTAGGTTACATTGGAAAGTTACAAGAGATCATGCAAATGGAACTTTCATCATTTCATTGTGTTAATTTGTGTTGCAAGTGGTAGGATACCTTCAACTGGAGAAATGTAAAGGAAGATCGTGATAGTGGGCTAATATGTATTAACTCTGAAAAAACGTGGGTTGAAACTGAGGAGCCTTATGCTTTCCCAAAACATTGCAACCAAGTGTTTTTTACCTAGATGTATTGGATGGGGATTGGTGGTTCACATTGATACATGATCTGAGACATAAACATCTTTTTGAGAACAATAATGTTACAATTCCAAGTGAGGAACATAATCAGGGTGATGGAAACCAAGACTAATTTGTAAATACTTTGTTCTGGAATTTATATTTTGGATGTGTCATTTTATTATGGATCTCTATAATGGCCAATTATATTTTTTTTTCTTCATTTATAATTATGTTAGATATGAAAAGTACAACCATTTACAACCACCATATTGAAAATATGTTAAATAGTACAAGCATAAGATGTGGTTTTGATATATTTTTATTGTCATATTTATTGTTTATTATAGCAAATTTATGTTGTATTGTATTAACATATGTTTATGTTCACCTTTGAATTACTAAGAATTAATTGAGATATCGCAAAGTTTGTGAGGTACATTAGTAAATATTTATTTTAAATTATATTTTATTTAATAAAAAAATGAAGCTATTAAAAAATCAAACCTCAAAATTTTTATTGTTTGAAAAAATCAAAATTCAAATAAACATATACTTACTGTGGTGGAACTTCTAAGGACAATTCCAACAAAATAACTTTGTGCAACATGTATGAGTTATGGAATCACACTTGTGGTGTTGGAATTACCAACTTTGATGGAATTCTCAACCTTAACTAGTGCAATTATCATGGCCTCCACCTATTCCACTTCATCATTTAGTTTTATAATTATATAAACTTATATTAATCATTCATTTTACATTCTCCTTGAAATAGGTGTTAATATAGGAAGGACATGAAAATTCTAAAAGAGTCTTTTTCTAGAGCTTAGTCAAAATTAAGGAAAAATTTTAAGTATCCATACTTATCTAAAAGTATAGAAACCTTTGTCAATTTTACTAATTATTAAAATACTAATTATAAAATGTTTGGTGATATTCTTTTTTAATAAGAGATTCATAAAGTTAGTATTAGAGTAAAAAATTGTGAAACCATTTCATAGAAAGTGTATAGATAAAAATGTATCATTATTATCTATATTTAGTTTTTAAAATTTAATTGAATAAATTTCATATATTATAATAGTTGAATAATAAAAATTAATAAAAAAGTTGGAAAAAATTATAAAATATAATAATTGTGATTTTAGTAAACAATTATATTATGACTTTGTCTTGTAATCTTTGAATAATAAAAAAAGTTAAAAATAACAATATTATTACATCATTATTATCATCATTATTAATGAATAATTATGTTATAATGTTATTATTGTTACTATAATAATATATGAAAAATACATAATTATTCAAATCACGATCATTTCACTTATCATATTTAAGTATTTTTGTTTCTAAACATGTTTAATCGACATATTGTATCTTGTTGGACAACAAACAATTCACATTAATGGTTATAATTTTTTGCAGTCACAATCCATATTAAACGATTTCATAAAAGAAAAGTTAAACATTATAGGAACTGTAAATTTAAATGAATGATACTTCTCAAATTTAACTTAAAAAAAGAGAAATCATTAACATACTCATAATATATTTTATAAATCAAACAACAACAACCACAACCTTATATCAAAAACATAATATACATGAGTGATACACATATGAATATACATGTCAAACATACATATCAACAAAATATGCAATAAACATGTCATATATACATCTCGAGTCAAATATAAAACAATCAATATGCATGTCAATCGGTACCACTCCTAGCCAAGTCCACCACCAGAGCCAGATGCATCAATGTCTCTGCTACCAAATGTAGAGTGTCTATCAATAATAAGGTCAAAAAGAAATGTTGAAATAAGTACACTATCAAAAGTCTCTCTATCAAGAACATCAACCTATGCAGCAGTACCCAATGTGAACATAATCTCCAAAGCATCAAAATCTTGTGACACGTGTAGCGGAGGAGGAGAAAGAATATTGGTGGATGATGACACATGTGGAGGAGAAGGACAAGGATCAGTGGATGGTGACACAAGTGGAGGAGGAGGAGGAGGATCAATGGAATATGATGACATGTGTGGAGGATAAGGAGGAGGATGAAAATCAAGCATGGATGTAGATTCAGACACATGTTGAGGGGAAGTGTGAGGAGTAGTGCAATACCCCTATTTCCCCCAGTTTGTAAATATAACTATAACTGGCCAAGAGACTATGGTGGACTAAATATGCATGAATGTTTGATTTGATGAACCTTTGTATAAAACGGTCAATCTATGAATTTTATGTTATTAATAGAAATTGGATCTGTGTTGCAAAACTGATGAAAGGTGGGAGTTTTCCAAGATAAACCATGGATGCTATGAGAGAGATGGTGAGGGGAAACCAAGAATGGTTGAAATGACTCTCACTAGACCAATACCTATTGGGTGTAATTGATCAATAGTCCTCTGACCCATAAATGAATTACTAGTCAGACTAGTAGATGGAAGGTCATCCTCAAGAATTAATGAGGAGATGGGTTACGATACCCATATGTAAGCCTTCTAGGCTTGACCAAGAATTGAGATTTAGACCCACACAACCTTGTTGATGAAGGAAATAAAGGAGGTAATTTGGGGGACAGAGACATATCTGCAAGATAGTAGAGTAAAGAGAACAATCTAGAGAAGAGAATCATGTTTTCGAATCTAGAGCAAAGAGAAAAGTTGAGCAGCAAACTCGTTTTGGAGGTAAGAAGTCATGGGTAGGGTTTTGCTACAAGTTGATAAACGAGGTTGATGAGTGACTAAGGAAGTTCTCATGCAAACATACTTGCTTGGAGTAGAGAAAATTGGTTTCCAATTTCTTGTGGGTGGAGGAGAGTAACCTTCGTCCCTGACTGTCGTGGAGCAAGGAGAAAGAATCTCTCTCAAAGTGTCATGGTCTAGATCGGGGGTGGCTAGTGGTAAATCTATCAGGAGTGATTGTGCCTATGGTTGGGAGGAAACATGCACCCCTTTCAGCAATTGTTTCACATTTTCCAGTTCTGATAAGTATTTTCATACTCTGTGTAACATATTGGATGTGATGATTGAATGTATGTGTTTATGGTTAAGTCTTGTAGTATTTGAACAGTTATTAGATATGCTCTTTTTCTTCTGTAAACTGCTATATTTACATGGTCTTTTATTTACCTCAATTTAGTCATTAGAGAGGTATGGGATGTGAATTCGCAGAAGACTCGAGGTAGGATTCCCTAAAACGTATAAGTCTTGCCAACCCTTTGAGTTTACCTTAGCTGGAATTTCATGTTCAACTCTATGGGAGAAGGTTGTTTCCTTCATATTATCCACCCATATGACCGAGGGCTCATGCCCATGTCCTTAACCCTTTTGTTGCTAAAATATTTGTGCTTATCCCACAAGATTTCCCAAAGGACCCATATGACCAAGGTCTGGGAACCCTGCACTAGTTCGAAAGGAGCTAGCCCTTTTGGCTTCGAGACTTTGGAACTTATGACCCCACAACCCTCGAAAATAGCCGAAGGCCAGAGTCATGAAATTTATGAGGAACATCGATCTGGAGATCTAGTGGAGATATCTCTCAGCCATTAGATCGGACTTAGGAAGGGTAGTGTTAAGTGTTTCAGCGAAGTTCTACTTCAAGAGAATAGGAGTGGTCTAGCATCGAAACTCCCGAATGTTGGAGTTGTAAAGTTAATCGGGATCGTTGAAAGTGGAGGGGCACGTGTCCACATATCAACAAATATCTAGAAGTTCGGGTATTCAATGGTATAGGGATGCGTGATTTTTCCTGGAGCTTTGCAAGCCGGAGTAAATCCTGGTCGTGAATGCTAGGTACATGTAGTGATAGATCAGGCGTGGTACAAAGAGGAATCTGGAGGATACATGTCGAACCCCCAAATGTTGAAATTCCAAAGTGGCATGTACCATCGAACCTCGGATCCTTCAAGATCCCTCTCAAACGTCAATCTAAGGAACCCACCCTCGATTTCCCAACCAACCATGAACACGTCATGGAGTGACATGTGGCCCCTACTTGTCCGTTGTCAAATGTTATATGTTGAACTAGAGTCATTGGATGAGAGGGTACGTGGAAAGTGATCCTTTAGTCTGAAGACTTAGTACTCTGGAGGAACTTGGCCAAGAGTTTTCAAGGTGTGAAAACTCCTGAAGTCGCGAATGAGAAATTAATTTGGATCGTTGATAGGTAGAGGACATGTGGCACTAGATCTGAGAGTCTGAAGAATTTTCAATGTAAGGAGTTGGTAAGCTCTAAAGTCCAGAGTCATGAAGTAACGGGAGTCATAGATCTATGGATCTACGTGGACTCTTATGGACCGTGAGATTGAAGGTGTGGGTAGCTATCAGTCCAAGATGACATGGCATCATGACATCATTCAAGGTGACATGGACCCACATTACGCGTGCCACATGTCACCCGGATATGGACAATTCACAGACCCCTTATTCTTATTAGAGCATGACATGTGTAACCCCCTAATCAGGACATGTGTCACCCCTAAACCTCGTCGCGTGTCAGCTTCTAGTTCATGCCCGCCAGACCAACATGGTTGGTGACATGTCCGGGACTCCGGGAATCTGGATAACTTTGGGAATTCAGAAGATTTGGGCATAGTATGATAAAAGGATGTTCCACATTGATCATTGATCGTCGAACGCTAAAGGTTCAACGACGATCGTCGATTGCCAAAACGTTGAAGGTTCAACGACAATCGTCAATTGTCGAAATCTCGAATGTTCAACGATGATCATCGATCTTTGAACGTCGAAGGTTCAATGACGATTGTCGATTTCCGAAACGTCGAAGTTTCAATGACAATCGTTGATTTTCAAAATGCCAAAAATGTAGGATGTCAATCACTAATTGTTGAACGTCGAAAAAGGGACGTTCAATGCAAAATGTTGAATGTTGATCGTTCAATGGCTAAGGCCACGTGGAAAGATTTTGAGACTTCTTGGAGTAAGAAAAGGGGGTGCTCAGTGACGAACGCCGAAGTCTCCAACTAATAACACTCATGTAACTTCGGGAGGCCATAACTTGCAGACCTGAGCTCGGATTTTAGTGCAGTAGTGACCATTAGAAACCTCATGGCGAGAAGTAGCCAATGGATATCGCGTAGATAGGATTTGAGAGAGTTAGGAAAGATAAAAAAAAATTGATGCCCCATCCCTAGAAAGGGTATTTAGGGGTTGAGTGTGTTACAAATTAGTATCAAAGCATGGCAACAACACTTAACCTTCCTGGGCTCATGCACAAGTCGCATAAAAATATTATTAGAAAACTTTATGGAGTAACACCCTACTGTTAGCCTCATAATCCTAAAGTTCTATAATCTAAGTATTTTTTAGATTAAATGTTTTTAGAAAATTAGTTTATTCTAGTTTGTTAGGATAAGGACACCTATCATACTCGTGTGATTATGTGATTGGTTGTTCTCCTAGTTTTTAGTTTAAAGTTGAGCTATATAAACTAGCTCCTTCTTCAAGTGAGGTTAATAAGTTAATTATGAGTCCTTACTTCAGATTGTGATCACTTTTTCCTTATCAATAAAATTATGTGTCTGAGGGCACTTTGTCAACATGGTATTAGAGCCATAGTGAATTGGTGATGGAAAGATTGATGATGGATTGAGGAAGAAAGGAAGTATCCACAACATCATTTAGGATCTATTCAAATTCAAGGATAGCAGTACTGAGGTATTTCTGTTATTAATTCAATAAGGAAAAGGCTATTTTGATTACAACACTTGTTCTTTTTGAAAATTTTGATAAGTTAAATCACTATTTTCAGCGATTAATTTTTTTTTTTTGTAGAAGATCCATTATTTGTTTGTTCTCGTTCGAGATTATTTTCTGATATCATCTACTTTGTTTAACAAGTAGATCAATTGTAATCCTTGAAGAGGACTCATTTTTTATTGTACAAATTTCTTCAGATCTATGTAAATCTGGCAATTTCTTGTTAAAGAGAGCTATAGATCTTGATAAATCTAAATATGCATTATTCATATTCATATTTGTGTAAATTGTTGGAGATATGTAAAAATCTGGCAATCTGGTTTTGTCAATTTAAAAAAAAAAAAAAAATCAACAACTTATGCTCTTGTTGAAAATCATAGCTTCAACAAATTTTTGTCCACAAATTTCTCCTATGGTGCGATCTGGTATCATCTGGTGTGATCTGGTATGTTGGTGTAGATGGTAGCCCCTTCTTCTGATCATTATTGCATTCATGGCTTTGTTATTGGTGTAGAACACAGTCCTTCCTCCCATCGTTGTCGCACACCTCTCTTATGGGATTCAATACTTTTAGCACTCAGTTTCTGGTATCATTTGGGATCTGATATCATAAGTTGGCGGATCCGGTATCTGGTGAAGAGATCACGCCTTCCATCAAGCGTCCTTCACAGATCTGCCTTGATGTATCCTCTAAGTCCAATGTATTGATCATTGATGGCACGATTTCGCTAGTGAAATTGCCACCAAAACACAACATAGTGGAGCACGATTTTGCTGTGAGAACATGCTACCAAATCACAAAATAATGGGCACGAATTTCCTGAGGATTGGCTCCATGATTTAGTAGATATTGAGCGATGAAATTCCTGGAAAAGGGGCCATGAATTCGTGGCAGATGAGGGCGTGTTTTTGCAGTGGAAGAAGGCTACGATTTTTCTGTTAAATTGGTTGTGAATTTTCAGAGTAGAGACACAATATTTTCTTGGTATCCAGTCGTGTTATTCATCTTTCTTGGGCATCGTAATAGTTTCTTGTCTGCAATGAAACGAATGCATGGATATACCACAAATCCTGCCATACGAAGTGCGCAATGGCAGCGCCTGTAACTGAAAATCCGAATGCAAAGGAAAATATACACCTTCGCAACATTTTTTTTCCTGCACTGCACCCAATGGCTCTGGTACAATTTCATCTGAGAAAGGAAAGACGTTTCTGGTAATTGACACCTTTTGTGGGGCCATCCAACTCTTTATCTCTTTTCTCGCTACTTTGCATGATGATTTTGTAAGAGATATCTCTGCGACAAAAGACTCGAAAGGAGGCTTTCCCATATCTTGACGGAGAGATTTTTCAATCTGAGTATCATTTTCATATATAAGCTTCTAGACTTGCTTGAGATGAGCAATTATCTATTGGTAGCTTTTGTTCCAACCCGACGAAAACGTCTTCCGAAGCTTTCTCACGAGGCCAACTACAGATTTGAGTTGTAAATTTTTGGGTTATTGGAGGCTTTAGTTCAAGGAGCACATTCTTGCTTTTTGTATAATACTATAAGTCTTGTAAAATGATCATATTTCAAATGTTCTGATTTTAACTTTTAAGTTGAGATTTGAGAAGAGTCCACTGAATTACTCTCTCAAACTCCTTTTCTAATGAGACTTTTAAAGGGTCAAAGCAAAGCCCTTAAAATTGTTCTTTTTGTGTGGATTGTGTACTTTTCTTTTTTTGTGCCTTATGTCTCTCTTTTGGAGTTTTGTGGATTATTCACTTGCAATATTGCAATAAACATTATGTCTAAATTAATCAATTTATTCACATAATCAAATAAGTTAGATGGACTCAAGAATTACAAATCTTGGAGTCGGCACATGCAAAACACTTTGATCTATAATGAATTATGACGTGATATTTGTGATGGTGATACTGCTCCAACTAAGCCAACCGATGCTACTTATTTAGCTAAATGGAATTTGAAAGATGAAAAAGTACTTTATTTGTTGTTCTCTTCTGTAACTGAACACATGTTTGTACATATAGAGAATTCCAAAGATGCATGGTCTCCTTGGAATCTGTTCAAGAAGCTTTTTGATACTCTTTTTGCATCTCATAGAGTTGATCTAGAAATGAAATTGTTTAAACAAACATTAGCAGATAATTGTGATGTATTAGAATACATTTCAATAATTAAGAACATTCATTAGGAAATCATCAAAGGTGGTTTTCCTAAACTTGAAGATAGTTTTCCAGTGTCCATTATGATAAATGGCTTGCCTCGATATTATAATCACTTTCTTGAGACTTTGCAAATAACTGATAAGTTATCAACTGTGACTTTTGATTCACTTAGTGAATTACTGGCTCAACATAGTAAATCTTTTGGAAAACAAAAACAATCAGGAGAAGATATTATTTTCACTAAAGCTGAAAGTTCTAAAGGAAGAGGAAAATCAAATTTTGGAAATTTTTAGAATTAGTTTTCTAATTGAGGTCGTGGCAGAGGTCGTGATCATGGTAGAGGTCGTAGCAATTTTAATCAACAAAATTTTCAAAGTAATCCTCTCAATAATATTGCACAATCAAGAAGAGGCAGAAATTTTAGTCAAGTGAAATGTAAAAGATGTTTAAAGATGGGTCACTAAGCATCAAATTGTCTTACAAGCAATGATCAATTGCCAAAGTTTAAGCAGACATCAAATTCAAATTCTCAACAATCAGCTCAATATGCAAAGGATCAAGATTACCAGGATGATCAATATGAATATGTTTTTTCCGCAGTTCAACAAGTAGATTCATTTGAAAATGATTGGATATTGGACACAGGGGCTACTCAACATATGACTTATCGCAGAGACTATTTTTGTAATTAGAAATATTTTCAACTAAATCTCATTTATTTAATTGATGATACAAATCATATACCTCAAGGAAAAGATTCAGTGAAATTATTTCTCCCTGGAATTGGTGAAAAATGGATTTCAAATGTTTGGTATGTACCAAATTTTAAGAAAAAATTGCTATCCTTAATCAGAATCAGACAAGTTGGACATCAGATTGTCATGCAATATGGTTTGGTGAAGATTAAGTCAGATAAGGATAACTTGAAAACAATAATGACATGATATGAATATGGGAAGTTACTAAGAATGAATGGAGAAGTTATCCAAACAAAGGAAGAGTTTGCAACAACATTGAATTCTGAAATGTCTTCATTCACATTATGGCATTTTCGATTTGGTCACTTAAACTTTGATAGTCTCTTGAAACTTAAGTCCCTAGATTTGGTAAAGGGTTTTCCAACTTTCAAGAAAGAAAATTCTAAGTGTGAAGCTTGTATTTTTGGCAAGCAAAAGCGAGAATATTTTTCAACCAGCTTATGGCGAGCAACAATGTATTTGGAATTGATTCACAATGATATATGTGGTCCAGTGGAATCTTATTTCGTTGGATGTTGATACTTCATATTGTTCATTGATGACTACACTAGAATGAAATGGCTGTACTTTTTAAAGGCAAAGTCTGAAGCATTTGAAAAGTTTGTAAATTTTCAACACATGGTTGAAAATGAAACTAGAGAAAAGGTTGCTTCTTTGAGAACTGATAATGGAGGAGAATTCACTTCAACTAAATTCAATCATTATTGTCGAAACAATGGAATTAAGAGGAAACTGAAAAATTAATATACTCCATAGCAGAATGGAGTTACTGAAAGGATGAACAGAACTATCATGGGCATGGAAAGATCTATGATGGAGTTTAAAGGGTTGAGCACAAAATATTGAGCTGAAGCAGTCCATACTGCAATTTATCTCAGAAATCTATCACCTGCATCAGCTTTAGATGGAAAAACACCTTATGAAGCTTGGTATGGTTTTAAACCCAAGGTAAATCATCTTAGGGTTTTTGTCTCAACATGTTATGCTTTAGTTCCTAAGGAAAAGAGTACTAAATTAGAAAACTGAAGTATGAAGTATACCTTCATTGGATACTCTAATGAAAAGAAAGGATATAGGTTGTTTTCAGATGGAAAATTCATTGTGAGTAGAAATGTATTTTTTGATGAAACTAAAAGTAACAGTTTAGATGAGATTAATCATGTCCTTAGTCATTTAGATAAGAAAAACACTAACAGCAAAGGTAAGTTGAACAAGTCAAAGAAAACATTTTGGTTTGAAAAAGACTTTGTTTCTCCAAAAGACATCTCTTTATCAAAAATTTATTATGATTCATCTGATAATGAAACTACAAAAGACTCTTCTGATATTGAATCTTCAAAATAATCTTCTCCAACCTCAGATATTTCAGATGAAAGAAGGACCTCATTTTTTGAAAATCCTCTTTTCAATAATAATGGTGATTCATATCCACAATCCCCTAAATATAAGAAGTCAAAGAGGGCCAAACAAATTCTCAAGGATGTTCATTCAGATGAAGTTAACAAAATAGGAACTAGGGGATCTTCAAGAGCATAAGAAAATTTTGCTCATGCTTCCACTGAACCTACTTTTTTTGTTGAAGCAGTTGGACATAAAGAATGGCATGAAGCAATGATTAATGAATATGATTCAGTACTTGCAAATGGGACTTGGAACTTAGTTGATTGTCCACATGATGTTAATTCCATTGGTTGTAAATGGGTTTATCGAGTAAAGTACAAGCCCAATGGTACAATTTACAAGTATAAAGCAAGACTTGTTGCTAAAGGTTTTGATCAACAGGAAGGAATTGATTATGAAGAAACCTTTTCACCCACAGCTAAATGGAATACTATCAGAATGGTTATCAATTTGGTTGCACATAATGGTTGTAAATTACATCAAATGGATGTCAAAAGTACCTTCCTGAATGGTGATCTAAAGGAAGATAGTTTCATGACTCAACCACAAGGGTTTGAAGCTAAAGGACAAGAACATAAAGTTTGCAAACTTGTGAAGGCTTTATATGGCTTGAAACAAGCTCCTTGAGCTTGGTATGCAAAAATGGATGAGTACCTACAAAAGGTGGGTTTTCAACGAAGTGAATCAGATGATACATTGTATTTTTGAATGCAATATAAGCACATGGTGATACTTTTACTCTATGTTGGTGACTTAATCATAACAGGAAATAATGAAGCTCACATCAAACAGGTTAAGGAAGAACTTAAAGCAAGGTTCAAAACAATTGATTTAGGGACACTTTATTATTATCTTGGAGTTGAAGTATCTCAACATCGTAATCAAATATTCCTTAGTCAAACTAAGTATGTCATTGAACTGTTAAGCAAATTTCACATGGAAGATTGTAAACCTTCTCTTACCCCCATGGAGCAGAAATTGAAACTTTCAAAATTTGAAGGGGGGGAATTGGTAAATAGTACAAAGTACAGGAAAATGGTTAGAAGTCTCATTTATTTGACAAATACTCGACCATATTTGTCATATTCAATTAGTATACTCTCAAGGTTTATGCAGGAACCAAGGGAAAGTCACTAGAATTCAGCAAAAAGGGTACTAAGATACATTCAAGGTACAAAATATTTTGGTCTTCTCTACAAAAGGAACAAAAAATTTACACTTGTTGGATATTCAGATTCTGATTTTGCAGGTGACATTGATGATAGAACATCCACTTTAGGTTATTTAATGAATATGGGTTCAGCAACATTATCTTGGAATTGCAAAAAGCAGACAACAATTTCCAATTATTCAGTAGAGGCAGAGTACATATCAGCTTGGGAAGCAGCATGTGAGATTGTATGGATACGCAGAATTTTACAGGATCTTGGTGAAACTCAGAAATCACCAACTATCTTATTGATCGATAGACAATCATCAATAAATATGGAAAAGAATCCAGTATTTCATTCAAAGACTAAACATGTCGACACCAAGTACCACTTCATCAGATCACTCATCATCAAAGACATCATCAAGCCTCAGTTATGTTCGTCTAAAGATCAAACTTCAGATATTTTTACCAAGCCTCTTGGTAGAATAAAGTTCACTAAGTTCAGAGATGAACTTGGTATTTTTAAAAATGAACTTTCGGATTAAATGGAGGATTGTTAGCCTCATAATCCTAAATTTCTATAATCTAAGTATTTTCTAGCTTAAATGTTTTTAGAAAATTAGTTTATTCTACTTTGTTAGGATAAGGACACCTAGATTTTATGTAAAGGACACCTATCATAATCATGTGATTATGTGATTGGTTTTTCTCCTATTTTTTAGTTTAGATTTGAGCTATATAAACTAGCTCCTTCTTCAAGTGAGGTTAATAAGTTGATTATGAGTCCTTACTTCAGATTGTAATCACTTTTTCTTTATCAACAAGATTACATTTCTGAGGACACTTTGTCAACACCTACCTTACCCCCTCCTATAAGAAACTTGTCTAAACCTCCACTAAAGGGAGGAACGAAACCTTCAACCGTTGATAGATGCTTTGGAAATCTGCACTGTATATTGATAATGTTTCCAAATAAAGAAGCTAACTTCATGTTGCAATAATATGTGTTGATTATGAATTGGTAGATTAGTAACTAACAGAAAACATTTTATCATCACTCAAGAAGTCAGTGAACAGCAGGAAAACTACAACATATGGGATGGTGACACACCATGAGTTGGGGAATATCTCCCACAATAGAGAGGAAGAATATGATGAAAGGAGGGTGGTGGAAACCCCTCCAGATTTGGCTGAAACTATAAGAAGCCTCATGGCAGAATTACAAAGTTATAAGGATGAAAATGAAAGGTTTATCAAGGAGCATGAAAAGAAGATTGAAATTAATGCAGTCCTACTGTAAAGTCTATCAGATATACAAAGGAAACTACAACATGGTCCAGCTACCAGTCATATAGATAGACATCATACTAAGAAAACCCCAATTCCACCTGAGATACAGAAGCATGGTCATGAAAGTGGTCGCACTAGGAGGAGCACCTCAAAGAAGGCCCAACATGGAGCTAAGAGACATTCAATGGAAGATTCTCATTCCCATTCCCAGACGAGAAGAAAGAAGAGGAAACAATACAAGAGTCATGACCCTTAAGAGTTCAAGAAAGCCAAACCACCCACCTTTGATGGAGAGATTAAGAAGGGGGAAGAAGCAGAAGTTTGGCTACTCAACTTGAAGAAGTAATTCAGAGTCCATGACTACTCGAAAAACTTAAAGGCTCGGATAGCCATTTTCAACTTGAATGGGAAAGCTTCAATTTGGTGGGAGGACCTTAGGAATGTGAAAGGGATCCATGAGAAGGACTTGTCATGGAAACAATTTGAAAAATACTTCAAGAAGAAGTACCTATCAGAAAAGTACTTTGATGGGAAGACCAAGGAGTTCTATGAACTGAAGCTAGGACAACTCACCATAGATGAATATATCAACAAATTTCTTGCGTTGATGAGGTATGTGCCCTACATAAAGGATGAAAAATTAAAGATGCAACGATTTATTAGCGGATTACCTCAGTCCTACTGGGACAGAATTGAGTTTGATGAGCCAAAGACTTTAGAAGATACTCTTCGAAAAGAAAGGTATTTCTATGAGTAATTCAAGAATAAGACAGAACCCCATGAAGACTAGAAGAAGAAAAACAATTTAGGATTCAAAAATAAAGGGTTTAAATCCTCGAGATTTAAGAACCATGGGAAGAGCTCTAGGATGAGTCTTCCTTTCAGAAGTGTGTATCAGCAAAATTTTCCATCCCAGAATGGAAATAAACCATTCGGAGCAGCTCCAAGTAAGACTGGTAACACGAAGAGAGAACCCTTGAAATGTTGGGGTTGTGAAGAGGAACATCTGTCGAGGGACTATCCACATATGAAATAGATAAATAAGAGGATCTACAATGTCCAAGAGGCTACCATGGTCAATTATGTGGCTAGGAGCATGCCACAAATTTATGCATCCTTGGATAATAGACAATTTGACCACCAAGATTCAGTGATGGAGATGGAAGGTACGATTGCCAACCATCTTATTTCCATTTTAATTGACCCTGGTTCTAATTTGAGTTATGTTGCCCCTCAAACTATTGAGAAATGTAAATTGCAACAAGTTAAACATGTTAAATCATGGATGGTACAACTAGCCACTGGAACCAAAAGAAAAGTAACAGAGGTCATACCACCATGCCAATTCGTTATAAGTGGGTTTTCCACCCAATCGAACCTAAACATACTTCCTTTAGGATCTTATGACCTATTGATTGGCATGGACTGGTTGGTTTCCCACAAAACCAAGTTGGATTGTTATAGTAAAACTTTGGAGTGTGAAAATGAGGAAGGAAGAAGGGTAACCCTACAAGGGATTCAAAATCATGTCTCAGTGAGACAAATATCAGCCTTCCAAGTGAAGAAGTATTGCAGAAAGGGATGTCCCTTATATGCAATACAAGTACTAAACTCTATTGAGAATGACAAACCCAGCCCATAGGACCATCCCATATTAAGAGAATATAAAGATGTATTCCTAGAAGAGGTGTCAAGTCTAACTCCAAGAAGGGATATTGATTTTTCAATAGAACTTGTACCAGGAGCAATGCCAATGTCTAGAACACCCTATAGGATGAGTACATCAGAGCTAGTTGAGCTCAAACTATAGTTGAAGGAGATGTGGGACAAAGGCTACATTTGGCCTAGTGTGTCTCAATGGGGAGCACCATCTTTGTTTGTGAAAAAGAAAGATGGCACACTCATACTGTGCATAGATTATAGAGAACTCAATAAGATGACCATCAAGAATAAGTATCCCTTGCCAAAGATCGATGACTTGTTTGACCAATTAAGGGGTGCTACAATATTAAAGATCGATTGACTTAAGGTTTGGATACCATCAGTTCTGAATTAAAGATGAATACATCCACAAGAAAGCCTTTAGGAAAATATATGGTCACTATGAATTTGTGGTGGTTCCATTTGGGCTTACCAATGCACCAGCCACTTTTATGTGCTTAATGAATAACTTATTCATAAAGTTCTTTGTAATATACCAAATATAAAAAGTATGCAGAATAGAAATAAAATGCTAGAAATGGAAGAATAACAGTAATATAACCAGAAAAATCACCACAATAACACTGAAATGATATATGAATAACAACAGAAATAGCACTTTGATTCTGAGAGCAATGTTCACGGGCCTCTTCAAGGGGGAAACCTCCAGTCGAGCAGAGCTCTATTACAATAATATCCAAGCTAGGGTTCTCATACCCTCGACTCCTATTTATAGTAAATATGTCTATCAAAAGAAGCATCTAGAGGAAGATCCTTCTAGAAGCGGAAGCTTCTCTTAGGTCTTATTACATTCGACTTATTCTATTTTATTGAAATGCCTTATTAATATTGACCTTTATTACATCTGAATATATTACTCTACCTATGTGCAGGTTAGGACCCTAACATGTCTTCCCCCTTAAAAATAGCCTTGTCCTCAAGGCTTGAGATGTGGAAATTGCTCCAGAATAGTAGTTGGTTCCCAAGTGGCATCTGTTGGAGTTGTGTATTTCCATTGGACTAACACTTCCTTTATGGTTATCTTACGCAGGTGATGCTCACGTTGGTCCAAAACTGCTTGTGGTTGTAACCAAATGGATCCTTCTTCGACTAACTCGGGAAGGTTGGTTTGAATTTGGCACTTAGTTCCAATCACCTTTTCTAAGCATGAAACATGAAAAACAGGATGTAGCTTAGAATGATTGGGCAAAGCTAACTGATAGGCCACCTGTCCCACACACTTGAGAATGGTATAAGGACCATAAAATTCGGGTGCTATCTTCTGACAATGCTCGGCCTTGAGGGATTTTTGCTTGTAAGGTTGCAGTCGAAGAAACACCTGATCCCCTTCTGAAAATTGAAGTTCATAGCGACTTTGATCTGGTTGTTGCTTCATGTGATTTTGTGCCATGACCAGATTCTCTTTGAGGGTATGGAGAATAGCCTCTCAAACTGTAAGCGTTTAGTCAACCGCCTAGACCTTCGAGACACCAGGTGAGTATGAGAGAACTGAAGATGGCTTTTGTCCATATACCGCTTCAAAAGGAGTCATGCGTGTAGTTGTATGTTATGAAGTGTTGTACCACCATGAAGTTGTATCGTGTAGCCATTCCTAGTGAATGGCTTGGAGCCAATATGGTACAATGAAGAAAAGAGAAAAAAGGGATCCTTCATCTTCATATTTTCGTGAAAGTGCATCCACAACCACATTGTCTTTGCCTTTCTTGTAAATGATCTCATAATCATATCCAAAGAGCTTGGTCACCCACTTTTGTTGCTCCGGGGAGGAAATGTGTTGTTCTAGAAAATACTTGAGGCTTTGATGGTCTGTCTTAATTTGGAAGAATTGTCCCAATAGATAAGGGTGCCACAGATCAACAACATGCAGAATAGCCAACATTTCCTTTTCATAGATTGATTTGCCCAAATTTATTTCAGACAGTTTCTTGCTGGTAAAGGTCAAAGGCCAACCCTCTTGCATAAGGGCAGCACCAATTCCTTTCCCTAAAGCATCACATTCCAAGACAAAGGTCTTGGTGAAATCAGGAAGGGCCAGGACTGGAGTGGTGCACATGGCCATCTTCAAGGTTTGAAAAACTTCAACAGCTATTGGAGTCCAAGTGAAAGAGTTCTTTTTTAGGAGTGCAGTGAGAGGTGTTGCAATATTTCTATAATTCTTAACAAACTTGCGATAATAACCTGTTAAGCCCATAAATCCACGCAAGCTTTTGAGAGTCTTTGGGTGAGGCCAGTCTTACATAGCTTCAATATTTTTAAGATCCACCCTGATGTCGTCCTTTCCAACCAGATGACCCAAGTACTCAACTTCTGAGGCATCAAAATCCCATTTAGATTGTTTCAGGAAAAATTGGTGCTGAGAGAGTAGATGTGTTATAACCCTAAATTGCACCAGACATGCTTACCTGGCATCAGGCCATCTCAGTTGCCTTCTTTTCCAAGCCACTATTGAACAGCTTCTTAAAAAACACCCTTTTGGAAGGCATACCCTTTTGGAAGGCATACCCTTTTGGAAGGCGTGTGTACATTGGTTGACCCACGACAGCCTGCGTATACCTAGAAAGCAAAAAAAATGGAAAGTTGCAGACGGAACACACGGTTTTGGGTAAGTTAACTAAACCATTTGACCACCCATAGCCAGTCACTCGACCAAATACATAGCCCTTTCTATCCTATAAAAGAAGGGGTAGGGGTCCCATTTGGAAGGAGGAAATTCATAGCAAAGAAACTATACCCGATTTAGTATTCCCCTTGCCCCAACCTTTTGCAACTATTGTGTGAAGAAGAAGCATATACAGAAGCAGTTGGAGCATAGTTGAAGAGGAGCCCAGGACTAGTTTGGAGGAGCAGTGGTCGATCTCACTATTGTAAGGTTACTCTTGTGAGATTAATAAAAGAAATACATTTCCAGTCCCACCATATGAGATTGTCAATATTTAAATTTGATTATATTTTGATAGAATATCTAACCCATTAGTTTATAGATCATATGCATGTGGATTTCTTCGTTTGTCTTTTATGAATGCAGGTCAGCGTTGGGAGGAGAGTTGCAGTCAAGGAGCAACCAAATGTTAAAGGGATTGACATCAAACATGAAAACTGAGGTACAGTAACTTGATCTCTTTAACCTTGTTTGCATATGAATAATGGGGTTTATTATTGGGATGTTGGTAAGAAGTAGGAGACTTTAGGTCATTTCTACATGCATGATAAAACCCACAACAGAATTCTCCGATCATATCCGAGAATGGAGATGTCGGAAGAGTTTAATAAAAGTGACAGTCCCACCAGCATTCCTGCTAGAGTGGTTCCTTAAGTCTTTGGTACCCCAGTTATCTAAAGATGTCACAAAATTCGAAGTTTTTTTCGAGGAAGACGCGATAATGAGAGCACAACAGCTAGAGATAGTTTACTCTCAGTCTAGTTTACTCTATGAGATTTTGCTAGATTCACCGAGGTCGATCCTTGACAAAATCAGGCAAAGGTCTGGACCACATGCTGATGTCATTATTGGTTCAACACAAACCAAGCCCACTAATCCATTGTCAAATCAATTGCAACAATTGTCGATACAACAGACAGCGGCCATCCAGACCACTGGTTCATTTGCTCCCCCTACCCAAAAGTCAGATGTACACAGTGTGCAAATGACAAACCCGAAGGCCACCCAACATCCTAATGGAAAGAAGAAACAACAGAAAAAGGGTAAGGGGGATAAGAAACCCACCGATAATGCTGGCAGGGACGACA
>ML815010.1:59274-91996 GCA_009831015.1 Picea engelmannii | reverse complement strand
TACAATCATATGAAGATTTCATTTCTTATTGTTATAGTTGAAAGTATTGAAAGTATATTTGGGCTGAGACTGCAAGGACATGGATACAGTAGTGCTAAAACAAAACATAAATATATGCGTTATATTATATATGTACAGGAGAATATCACAGATACATAACAGAGCATGTTTTATATCGGTTCATTGCAGCAGGGGCGAAATGTATCCATGCACATTTGAACCTTGGTGGGCTACTTAACTGAGAAGACTCCGATTTACCATCTAATCGAGCGATGTATAGCTGGACCGTACTCAAATGAAAAAACCCAAATTCTTAATCCGGATCAGTGCAGAGATCCGGATTAAGAATTAGCATAGATTCAAGTTTGGATGTTCATTCACGGGATAGAAAATTAGCATAGATTCAAGTTTGGCAGAGGATGTTCATTCACGGGATAGAAAATTAGCATAGATTCAAGTTTGGATACAGAGAACTGAAAAACACGGAAAATGCATTTTTTACAAGCAGTGGAAAATGGGAAAGCGACCACAACCATACAAAACACGGTTTCGAAAGCGCCCACGCACATACAAAACACAGTTTCGAAACTTACAGATGCGCTCGCAACGACGACCTCGGCTCCGACCAACAGATCCTCATATGCGCTCGCAATAATGACCCCGGCTCTGACCAACAGATGCGCTCACGACCAACAGTTGCGCTCGCGACAACACATAACGACCCCGGCTCCGACCACAACTGCATACACCTACCCTCACCATGACACAAATTTGTGAAAAACATTCCACAGTCGATGTGTCGGTAATATATAAAAAATCTTTCATCTGAACGATAGTTCGGCCGAACAAATGTTCGGTCGAACAATAGTTCAGCCGAATAATTGTTCGGCCGAAATATAGTTCGGTCGAACAATTGTTCGGCTGAAAAGTTATTGCCGGAAAAAAAATATCCATCCGACCAAATTTGTACACGCAAATCGAGGGGTTTGTTATTGCACCGTTCGATTTGACGTTTATGTTTTTGGCCGAAAAATAGTTCGGCCAAAAATAATATCTTTCGGCCAAAAAATATTATAAGTTCGGCCGAAAAAATGTTTTTCGGAATTTTGGAGACCTGATTGTCATGAAAGTGTAACCCACCTTCGTGATTTCACCCTGCTTCTTTTAAATCATTGATTGCATTATATGTTGTTTTCCATTTTCCATTTAAATCATTGTTTTGCATTATATGTTGTTTTCCTTGGCCGAAACATTGTAGTGGTATCAGAGCCCTCTTTCCTGCCAACCTGAAGAGGGGTTTTGTTGTTCATGAGGGGTGAAGACGATATATTTCTAGGTGCCACATACAAAAGTAGAAGGCAGCAAGGGGCAAAAAACATTTTTGAAGAGGAAGAAAAAGTAAGGGAAAATCAACCGAAGGTTGGACAAGTGGAAAATATGGGTGAGGCCAATGAGGAAAGGGGAATGAAGATCTTAGAGAGTCTAGTAGTTGGACAACAGCAACATAATCAACTTATAACTCAGTTACTTTCCAATCAAACCAATCAGAATCATGGGAGTAACAACGAAGCAGGGGGGTCCAATGTGAATAATGGAGCCAGCAGCAATAATGATATTCTCGTACTTAACAATACAGGGATCCCTATACAGATTGTGTTGGACAAATGAGAGGGGGGGGGGTGAATCAGTTTTTACCGTGCTTAAACAATTATGCTTATTTTAAAATCTTTACAGAGCACTCAATGAAAATCACAATAATACAGGGAAGTAAGCAATAGAACATTCAGCATCATTCACACATATGAGATACACAGAGACAGATAATTCTTGAGGAAACCCATAAAGGGTAAAAACCTCTTCCTTTATATGATAAGTAATCTTTACATTCTGTACATTATCATACTTATGAGCACCAACTCATAATGAGGCTACAACCTCTGTTTTGCAAGCTGCTACTTTTTTAGAGCACCAACTCTCTGGATTCTCTAGCACCCACTAGAAGGAAGCACCGACTCCCTGGTTTCTCTAGCACCCACTAGAAGGAAGCACCAACTCCCTGGTTTCTCTAGCACCCACTAGAAGGAAGCACCAACTCCCTAAGAGTTCCAGCACCAACTGGATGGAAGCACCAACTTCCAATCACACAGGCACCAACCTATAAAACAGAGAACAACAGTTCTCCCTTGCACCACCCTGCCACCATGGTTTCTCTGGCTGCAACCAGATGGAAGCTACAACTCCCTGTGTTCAAGCACCCACTTGAACCTCTGAGGACAACATTCCTCCCTAGAACATCCCTACCACCCTGAAATATAAATCTTTGCTACTGAAACTTATTACAGTGATATAATGTTCATCAATGGCTTACCAATCTCATCATTGTTCTGCTACACTACTTTGCTCTCCTGTATCAGTGTCTCTCTGCCTGCATCTTCTTGTGCTTTCTGATCTTCTGCTTTTCTCTACAAGTGCACCTCAGCCTTCTTTTACTGTCTTAGCTATGCATCTATGTTCTTTTCTTCTGCTACGCTTTATGCTCTTCGTCTTATTTTGATTCTCTGAATTACACCTCTTCTGTGTATTTCAGCTCCTGCCCACAGCATGTCATTTCCCCGTGTGTAATTCCTCTCTTCAGCAACATCCATCTCTTCTCTATTATACATATTTATTCTCTCTATGCATCTTCTGCATCCTCTATTCACAATGCTTCTACATGCTCTCCCCATGTCGAGTGCTCTGCCTGATCATCATTGCAACTCTTCAGCTTCTCTGGTGGTTAAACCCATGTGTCCATCATCACTGGGTGTTATGCCAAGATTCCTTAGCCTCTCCAATAGAGGAGACACTTCATCTTCGCTATCACAGTCGAGCTCATTCCCTCTGTTGTATTTCCAGGCTCCAACTGTCTTACATCTATCAATAGCCTCTATGAATAGTCTTCATGCCACTGGAAGATGCCTCGAGACACTTCATCTTCTTTGGAAATCACCCTGAAGTCTCTTCGAGTCCTCTCACATAAACCATCAGTCCTTTCTAGCAGTTACACTCTGAACCTCCAAGACAATGCATCAGCCACTGATTCACCAACCATCCAAGAGTCATGATTCAGTTCTGCTAACTGAATCGTAACTGATCGATTAACTGTGAAGAGCAACAGTAGCCCTTCGACCAGATTTCCAAGAATCCAACACCATTGGATTACAAGCACAGGGTCTCACGTTGATTTCGCCCTTTTGCAATTCGACATTTCGGCATTCCTGTGTTGAAGAGTTTCGACACTCCAACTCCCGATATCTGAAACCTGCACCAAAAGGTGTTTTTCGCATTTCAACATTTCACGATTTTGCATGTTGTGAATTCCTGTTGCGAGGCATCTCGACTCTCCAAGTCACAATCTCTAAAATGGAGAGTAGCTTCGTGCTAGCTCCTCCCTTGAGCCTTCGTCGATGTGACCATAGGTTATGACCAGGGGCCAATTCTAAACACACATTTTGCATTTCACATTTCAGGGATTTTGTGATGAGTCATATCGACTCTCCATGTCCCAAACTCCGAAATGGAGCTTGTCTCTTCAATATCTTCTCTACAGCTCTTCGATGATGTGACCACCAACGGTGACCAAGCGCTTATCCATAAAGCGCTTTCACAATTTTGCATTTCGGCATTCCTATGATGAAGGGTCTCGACACTCCAAGTCTCGATCCCAGAAATGGAGCTTGGTTGCACTAGCTCCTTCCTCCATCTTCTGCAGATGTGACCATTGGTTATGACCACAAAATTATTCAAAAACGTATTTTGCACTTTTGCATTTTTTGGATTCCGTGATGATTCGTCTCGACTCTCCATGTCACAAGCTCCGAAATAGAGCTTGGCTTCTATAGCTCTTCTCTCTATCTCTCAACAATGTGACCATGAGATATGACCACTCTCCAATCAAACAAGCACTTCGTTGTCCAGATCAACGGTCCACGATCCGTGGTGATCGGACGGCTATCCTCTGCCCCGGGACTTCAGCCTTTGAGACTTTGGGGGAGTGATGAAGCTAAAACTCCCGAAGAAAAATTCCTGGAATGACGTCACTCAATGACGTGTCGTGATCTGTTTGTCTGCCACATGTCACTCAAAATTTGTGATTTATAGGTTCCTGAAATGCCAAATCAACTTGACACTTGTCCTTATATGATTGCGCCACGTGTTCTTTCTGACGTAGGCTACCACCTGTCCTTGCTGACATGGTCTGATGATGTGCCTGTTTCGGAATTTCGTAGTTCACTACTTCAAAGGTTAAAGTTCCTTTGATATTTGATTTCCCGGTCTGCGAAACTCCGAAATGGAGTCTTTGTTGATGTTCCTGTTTCGGGATTTTGGGGTTCCGCATTTCGCAACTTCGGGACTCCTGTGATGAAGAGTCTTGACTCTTGACTCCTCCAACTCCCGGTATCTGAAACTCTGGTTGATGTGCCTATTTTGGGATTTCGACGTTTTGCATTTCGCAACTTTGGGACTCATGTGATGAAGAGTCTCAACTCTTGACTCCTCTAACTCCCAGTATTCGAAACTCCAATTGATGTGCATGTTTTGGGATTTCGGCATTTCACAACTTCGAGACTCCTATGATGAAGAGTCTCGAATCTTGACTCCTCCAACTCCCGGTATCCGAAACTCTGAAATGGAGTCTTTGTTTCTGATACGCGAAATGGAATTTAGCTTCTGATCTTGCCATGCGATCATCGTTGTGTTGTTGGTCATGATCTTTGCCATCAATGACAAACACCCATACTCTACACTCTACGTGCACCTCTGCACTATCTCTTCTGGTCTTCATGAGCTTGCTTTGCTGCGTCTTCCCAAAATACTTCTGGTGCCTGCATGCACATTACACCTGTACTCAAACCATCATCATTGTTGTACTTGCCATCAATGACATGCATACGCTGCCTGTAAAACATGCCAACAGTCTCCCCCTTTGGCATTGATGGAAACAAAGGCACCCGAACCTGTTCTTTTCTCCCCCTTTGACATCAATGTCAAAGAAAACACGCTCCCCCTGAGTTGTTGCAGTATTTTTGTGAGGTATCAGATATTAAACCAACACAAACTCCCCCTGACAGGATGGAATCTCTTATTTGAGGCCTGCAGAATATTTGTATCTAAACCAGAGTCTTCTCCTTATGATTCTTGGACCTGTTCATCTTCAGCTTCCATTGTATCCTCTATAGAATACTCAATATTGCTCACCTCTCTTACTGGGACTCCTTCATCAACCTTTTCTTGTCATAACTGGATGACTCCCCCTGTCAATGTTCTCTTTGCTTCTGACTATTTTCCCCCTTTGTTCCTAAAAGGTTAGCTTTCCTTGACAAGGTCTTTCCTCTTGTTATCTCTACAGGATGTCATGTATATCATTTTGTAAAACAAAATGTTGTTGTTGAAGATGTTGTTGTCCTACTGAAACACTGCGTAATTGTAGCTTGTACTTTTTAAATAACCCTTGGATCTCCCCATTGATTCTCATCGATCTCTATTACTGCAATTTCATTTTTCTTCCATGATGCATACAATCCAAGGCTTTTATGACCATATTCAATCACAAGAAAAAATCACTACAACCACTCTCATACCTATTTTTCTTTTTCATAGACAAAGGACCTGTATCAGGTTTCTTAGGAGTACTGATTTCTTCCTTGTTGTATCCAATACCAGATTTGTCATTTGGTGATCTCTAACTATCCAAGAGCTTATCCAGGGTCATGGATCTGTTTAAGAACTTGCTTTGGGTGTTTGACTTCTCAACCTTCAAAACTTTAGTTTCCATCTTATGACATGATTCTTCTTCTACTTCTTCCATGGGATAGATGTTAACTGAACATTCTTTTATTGTATCTGTGTCTTCTTCTTTACTTGTAGGGGAGGATTCAATATCAACATCATTAATTTTCCTTATGCCTTTATTCACCACTTGTCCTGAGTTTTCATTTACCTTACACTCTTTGGACGTGAACACCTCTTCACTGCCTCTGTCACACTTTTGACTTGTACTGAGAAAATTATGTTTTAGACCATCCACAAGCAGAACGTATTGGGCATCTCCTTTGTCATTACTCAAACTCACCATCCCTCTATCCTTGATTTTACCTGGTTCATCATTTTCAAGGATCACATTTCCTGTTTTGCTTTTACTTATGAACAGAATCTTATCCTTGTCTCCAGTCATGTGTTTGGAACATCCACTGTCTATATTCCCAGAGGCCTTTTGTTTTTGAGTTGAAAGTGCTAGACCACATTTTTCACTATCTTTCATTTTCCATGTGTTGGCCTTTCTATCTAAGAACTTTATCCTTGGATCTGCTTTGTAATTCTTTAGATGGCAGTTTGCATCTTTGTGGCCAAAGTTGTGACAGTTATAGCATTCAATCTCATTGTCCAATAGTTCAAAGTTATTGTTGTAGCGTTGTCTACTCATTGACTGTTTATTATTTCTTGACCTCCTCAGTTGCATGTCTCTAGACTTAATTTGGCAATTTGCAATCTGTTATGGTTTGTTACTTGGTTGTATCATTCTTTTTTGTGGCGTATATTTATTCCTTGGAAATCTTAATTTCTCATGTCTAAGTCTTAAGGAACAATTTACAGCTTTGTGACCAAAGTTAAAACAGTAGAAACAATATCCATAGAAAAATTCTTTGTACCTGGAAAATGGTTGTCTTCTTTGAGAAAATCGATTTCTTCCATTCTGATGATTTCCTTGAGCAGGGATTGTATTACTTCCTTGTTCTACAGATTCAGTTCTGGCGCCTTTTTCTTTACTCCTCCTGGGCGGTTGATTATCTTCCTTTGTTTCTGCAGGTTTGTTGTCATCATTGGTTGTAGATTTGACAAACTTGATGAAGTCTTTGTTGCTTGGATGACCACTACTTGATCCCTCTTCATAACCCAAACTTGTTTTCAACTTTGGATTCCTTTGTTGATTCAGAATGGTGGCTAATCCTTCTGAGTCTTTGATACTTGACAGATTATGATGATACAAGGCTTGAAACTTCTCCAACTCTTTCCTAGTTTTCACTACTTCTTCTTCCAGAGCTTTACAGCTTGCCTTATTTTTTGATAACTATTGTTTCAGAATGTCTTCGATTTTCTTTGCCTCTTCTAATTCCACTTTTAGCAGGGCAAAGTCTTCATCAGGTTGTTTATTGTCTTTCTCGAACTGTATCAGCAATTGTTTTTGCTTTCTGTTCTTAATTCTGAGTCTGACAATCTCTTCCAGTGCACTGATTAGTTCTCCTTCCATATCAACCACAGCTTCTTCATCATTATCATCACTGCCTGTGATTTTATTATCATAATCCTCTTTGTCCATAAGCATGAAGTCATTTACCTTATCTTCACAGGAAGAGTCACTATCGGTGTCTTCTGAGGAGTCATCATTGTTTACACATAAACTTTTCTTTCTATCAAATCTTTTGGATTTGTACTTCTCTTCACCTTCAGAGTTTTGCTCATGTTTCCGGTGTGGGCATTTATTTGCAAAATGACCTATCTTACCACAGTTGAAACATTTGAAGGGCATCTTACCTTGGAACTTGCTTGATCCTTTCTTTAGTCTTCTCACGATTTTTGCTTCAATTTCATCAGGCTCAGAATCTTCATTCTTATATGCTTTAAATGATGCTTCTCTAGAGGTGGGTTTATCTGTAATTATCCTCATTTCATATGCAGTCAATGTTCCTAGAAGTTGATCAAAAGCCAAATCCTTTATATCATTAATTTCTTCTATAGATGAGACCTTTGTGTTGAACCTATTTGACAGAGATCTCCAAACTTTTTGAACTAAAGAAGGTTCCTCAATTTTTTCACCAAGTGCTTTCATTGCATTTACTAGTTCTTCAACTCTTAGAAAATACTTCCCAATGGTTTCATCTTATTTCATCTGTAGCTTTTCAAACTATACTCTATAGGTTTGAAGCTTGGCATCTTTTACCTTCTCATTACCTTCATAACTGCTAAAGAGTTTGTCCCACATTTCTTTGGCTGTTTGAAGATGCATCACCTTTACAAACTCAGCTTCTGCAAGTCCATTCAAGAAAGCATTCATTCCCTTATCATTAAAGATAAATTCTAACTTATCATCCTTGGAAGCTATCACAATAGGCTTTATGTATCCAATCTCTACTACATCCCAAACATCAGCACCTAAGGCCATTACGTATGTTCTCATTCTAACCTTCCAGAAGGAGAAGTTTGTTCCATTGAACAGAGGGGCCTTATTGGTTGAATTTCCTTCATGGCTTGACATGTTTAAGCTCTAGGATCTACCCTTAGATAAAAGGGGCATTCTCTGATACCAATTGTTGGAAAACTGAGAGGGGGGGGTGAATCAGTTGTTACCGTGCTTAAATATTTATGCTTATTTTAAAATATTTACAGAGCACTCAATGACAATCACAATAATGCAGGGAAGTAACCAATAGAACATGCAGCATCATTCACACATATGAGATACACAGAGACAGATGTTTCCTGAGGAAACCCATAAAGGGTAAAAACCTCTTCTTCTTTATATGATAAGTAATCTTTACATTTTATACATTATCATACTTATGAGCACCATCTCATAATGAGGCTACAACCTTTGTTTTGAAAGCTGCTACTTGCTGAGAGCACCAACTCTCTGGATTCTCTAGCACCCACTAGAAGGAAGCACGGACTCCCTGGTTTCTCTAGCACCCACTAGATGGAAGCACCAACTCCCTGGTTTCTCTAGCACCCATTAGAAGGAAGCACCAATTCCCTAAGAGTTCCAGCACCAACTAGATGAAAGCACCAACTTTCAGTCACACAGGCACCAACCTGTAAAACAAAGAACAACAATTCTCCCTTGCACCACCCTGCCACCCTGGTTTCTCTGGCTGCAACTAGATGGAAGCTACAACGCCCTGTGTTCAAGCACCCACTTGAACCTCTGAGGACAACAGTCCTCCCTACCACCTCTCTACCACCCTGAAATATAAATATTTTCTACTAAAACTTATTACAGTGATATAATGTTCATCAATGGCTTACCAGTCTCATCATTGTTCTGGTACATTGGTTTGCTCTCCTGTATCAGTGTCTCTCTACCTGCATCTTCTTGCACTTTTTGATCTTCTACTTTTCTCTGCAAGTGCACCTCAGCCTTCTTTTACTGTCTCATCTATGCATCTATGTTCTTTGCTTCTGCTGCGCTTTATGATCTTCATCTTATTTTGATTCTCTGAATTACACCTCTTCTGTGTATTTCAGCTCCTGCCCACAGCATGTCATTTCCTCGTGTGTAATTCCTCTCTTCAGCAGCATCCATCTCTTCTCTATTCTACATATTTATTCTCTCTGTGCATCTTCTGCATCCTCTATTCACAATGCTTCTACATGCTCTCCCCGTGTCGAGTGCTCTGCCTGATCATCATTGCAACTCTTCAGCTTCTATGGCGGTTAAACCCATGCGTCCATCATCACTGGGTGTTATGCCAAGATTCCTTAGCCTCTCCAATAGACGAGACTCTTCGTCTTCTCTGTCATAGTCGAGCTCATTCCCTCTATTGTAGTTTCAGGCTCCAACTGTGTTACATTTGTCAATAGCCTCTATGAACAGTCTTCATGCCACTAGAAGATGCCTCGAGACACTTCATCTTCTCTGGAAATCACCCTGAAGTCTCTTCGAGTCCTCTCACATAAACCATCAGTCCTTTCTAGCAGTTACACTCTGAACCTCCAAGACAATGCATCATCCACTGATTCGCCAACCATCCAAGAGTCATGATTCAGTTCTGCTAACTGAATCATAACTAATCGATTAACTATGAAGAGCAACAGTAGCCCTTCGATCAGATTTCCAAGTATCCAACGCCGTTGGATTACAAGCATAGGGTCTCGCGTTGATTTCTCCATTTCACAATTCGGCATTTCGGCATTTCAGCATTCCTGTGGTGAAGAGTTTCAACACTCCAACTCTCAGTATCTGAAACCTACACCAAAAGGTGTTTTTCGCATTTTGACATTTCGCGATTTTGCATGTCGTGAATTCTTGTTGTGAGGCATCTCGACTCTCCAAGTCGCGATCTCCAAAATGGAGATTATCTTCGTGCTAGCTCCTCCCTTGAGCCTTCGTCGATGTGACCATAGGTTATGACCAGCGGCCAATTCTGAACACACATTTCACATTTCACGTTTCAGGGATTCATTGATGAGTCATCTCGACTCTCCATGTCCCAAACTATGAAATGGAGCTTGTCTCTTTGAGCTCTTCTCTACAACGCTTCGACGATGTGACCACCGGCGGTGACCAAGCGCTTATCCATAAATCTCTTTTGCAATTTCGCATTTTGGCATTCCTATGATGAAGAGTCTCGACACTCCAAGTCCCGATCCCTGAAATGGAGCTTGTTTGCACTAGTTCCTTCCTCCATCTTCCGCAGATGTGACCACTGGCTGTGACCATAGCCTTATTCAAAAACGTATTTCGCACTTTCACATTTTGTGGATTCTGTGATGAGTCGTCTCGACTCTCCATTTCACGAGCTCTGAAATAAAGCTTGGCTTCTATAGCTCTACTCTCCAGCTCTCGACAATGTGACCACGAGATATGACCACCCTCCAATCAAATAAGCACTTCGCTCTCCATATCAATGGTCCACGATCCGTGGTGATTGGATGGCTATCCTTTGCCCTGGGACTTTAACCTTTGGGACTTTGGAAGAGTGATGAAGCTAAAACTCACGAAGAAAAATTCCTGGAATGATGTCACTCGATGACATGTCATGATCCGTGTGTCTGCCACATGTCACTCAGAATTTGTGATTTCCAAGTTCCTGAAATGCCAAATCAACTTGACACTTGTCCTTATATGATTGCGCCATGTGTCCTTTCTGACGTAGGCTGCCACCTGTCCTTGCTGACATGGTCTGATGATGTGCCTATTTCAGAATTTCAGGGTTCGCTACTTCAAAGGTTAAACTTTGAAATGGAGTCTTTGTTGATGTTCCTGTTTCGAGATTTTGGGTTCCGCATTTCAAAACTTTAGGACTCTGGTGAAGAGTCTCGACTCTTGACTCCTCCAACTCTTGGTATCCGAAACTCTGGTTGATGTGCCTATTTAAGGATTTTGGTGTTTCGTATTTCACAACTTTGGGACTCCTGTGATGAAGAGTCTCGACTCTTGACTCCTCCAACTCCCGATATCCGAAACTCCAAAATGGAGTCTTTTTTTTTATACCCGAAATGGAATTTAGCTTCTAATCTTTCCATGCAATCATCGTTGTGTTGTTGGTCGTGATCTTTTCCATCAATGACAAACACGCATACTCTGCACTCTGCGTGCACCTTTGCACTATCTCTTCTGGTATTCATGAGCTTGCTCTATTGTGTCTTCCCAAAATACTTTTGGTGCCCGCCTACACATTATACTTGTACTCAAGCCATCATTGTTGCTATACTTGCCATCAATGAAAAGCATACGCTCCATGTAAAACATGCCAACAGATTGGTGCTAGGACCACTAGAAGAACAATCCCTAGACCTATTTTACCCAATTTATTGGGAAAACAACCAACAGAAAATCAAGGGCAGCAAGTTCCAGGTGAAACTTTTCAGGACTACCTGAGAGAATATCAATCCCTAGGTGATGAGTTTCAGGAAGCCATGTCACTTCAAGACTTCTATACAATCAAATGCAGGAATATACCAAGGGATCATAACAGGGTGCAACAGAACAAGGATCTAGCATGGAAGATGGGGAAGCTATCCATTCCTTCCTTTAATGGGTCTAATAGGAGCAAAGCTAGGGCATGGGTAAAAAAACTAGACTCATACTTCCAGCTCAACCCTATCACCGAGGCTGAATCGATCAAATTTTCTACTCTGCACCTTGATGGAGAAGCCCGCGAGAGGTGGTACCATGGGTTGGTCATGCTAGGAAATGCGACTATCACCTCCTATTTGGACTTCACTCAGAAATTAATGGAGAGGTTTGATAAAAAGGATCCAGAGATACATTTCAGAGAGTTATCACAACTTAAACAAGAGGGGTCGCTAGATTCAGACATGGAGATGTAGTATATGCAGCATAGTGCTTTATTATGTACCAGACTGATGATGAAGGCAAAAGGCATTATCATGCAAACATCCAGGATTTATTGAGCATACATGACAAGGTATTTGGGTAGATAAATCTAGGGAGACCTCCTGACAGAGGTTTTGAGCACACCATTGAACTTGAAGAGGGGGCCAAACCAGTGATCACCACCCCGTACAAGCATCCCAAGAAGTTCAAAGATGAAATAGAAAAAGCAATCAAGGAGTTGCTTGACATGGGGCACATAAGACCCAATTCTAGTCCTTTCACTTCTTCGATGGTCTTGGTTAAGAAGAAGGATGGGACAATGTGGATGTGTATTGATTATTGGGCCTTGAATAAGAAAACAATAAAAAATAGGTACCCTATACACAGGATCGATGAGCTGCTAGATGAGTTGCATGGAGCAGTGTATTTCTCGAAGATTAATCTTCGATCCAGATATCATCATATCAGAGTTCGTGAGGAGGACATTCATAAAATTGCCTTTAGGTGCCATTATGGGCACTATGAGTTCTTGATCATGCCTTTCAGATTGACCAACGCGCCTGCCACTTTTCAGTCATGCATGAATCGCATATTTAGGAAGAAGTTGCAGAAGTTCCTATTGGTATTTTTTGATGACCTTTTGATCTATAGTAAGACTTGGGAGGAGCATTTGGTGCACTTGGAGGAGATTCTAAGCATTATGGATGAGCAGTCCTTATATGCCAAGGAATCTAAGTGTGAATTCGGTATGACAGAGGTTCTCTACTTGGGGCATATAGTCAACGCACAGGGAGTGCAGGTTCACAGGGAGAATATACAGGCTACTCTAGATTGGCCACCACCTAAGGATATCATGCATTTGCGAGGATTCCTTGGAATCTATAGTTACTACAGGCGCTTTGTGTCAGGATTCTCTCAGTTGACCACCCCTCTTACAGATCTTATGAAGAAATGGTATTTTTGTTGGATAGAAGAGGCCCAGAAGACCTTTGATAAGATGAAGGAAGTGATGAGTTCTTGCCCTGTTTTGGCACTTCCTGATTTTACTCAGCCCTTTGTGTTAAAGTGTGATGCATCTGGTGTGGGAATAGGAGAATTTTTTATGCAACAGAAGCATCCTATTGCATACGAGAGGAGGAAGCTCTCCACCCTCGAGATACTTTATTCCATATATGACAAGTGAATGCTCTCCATAATGCATGCATTGGCAAAATTCAAACAATACCTGGTAGGTGGGAGGTTTATGGTCAAGACTGATCACAACAATTTGAGGCACTTCTTGGGGAAAAAGGATCTTAACGAAAGGCAGCAGAAATGGGTCAGTAAAGTATAAGCTTATGACTTCGATATTGAGTACATCAAAGGAAAGAACAATGCAGTTGTTGATGCTCTATCCAGAAGACTCGAGTTATGATCGTTATTAGATATATTTGTGGATTGGAAATCCAAGATACTGGTGTAGTACTCCAAGAGAAAATTTGCTTGTGAGGTGATGGAAAACAACATGCAGGATGATAGGTACAAGGTGGTAGATGATATCATCTACTACAAGGATCGCATATACTTGGTTCTAGAGTCCAAATTAAAGGAGAAAATTATGAAAGCTATCCATGACACACATTTAATTGGGAATCCATGATATTTCAAGACATACAGGAAGATCAGAGAGAGGTTCTCATGGAAGGGCCTCAAAGATGATGTATTGAGACATGTGTGGGAGTGTGTGACTTGTCAACAGAATAAGGTAGAGAAGACCCACCCTGCAAGATTACTTCATCCATTTCCCATTCCGGAGAAGAAATGGGAGAGCATATCCATGGACTTCATCACAAGAATGCCAAAGACAATGGGTCGAGATTGCATTTATGTGGTGGTCAATAGGTTGACCAAGTTCGCTCATTTCTTTGTCATATCCTTGGAGTAAAAGGCAGCACAGGTAGCAGATTTATTCTTCAGGGAGATATTCAGGCTTCATGGGTTGCCGAAAAATATTATTAGTGACAGGGATAGTCGATTTATGAGTTCTTTTTGGTAGGAACTGTTCAGGCTCGTAGGCACGGAATTGACTCCCAGTACGAGTTATCACCCATAGACAGATGGCCAAACAAAGATAGTGAACAAATGGTTAGAGAGGTATTTGCTTAACTATGTGGTCGGGCAGCAGAAGACATGGGTTAAGTGGTTACATTTGGGTGAGCATTGTTATAACACCAATTATCATATGTATGTGGGGATATCACCATTTAGGGAATTATATGGATATGATGCCCCATCCTTTGTAGACTTGGCGTTTCGGGACAAAAGGGCTCCCAAGGCCAAAGACTGGATTCAGGAGAGCCAAGATATTCTTAAGGATCTTAAGGATAACCTGCAGACGTCCCAGAACCAATAGAAGATATATGCAAATAGACACAGGTTCGAGTGCACCTTCGAGGTAGGGGAATTGGTGTCTCTCAGGCTGCAGCCATATAGACAATCTTCTCTAAAGAAGAGTGGTGTAGAGAAACTCAAGCCATGATTTTACGGACCTTGTAGGGCGACCAGGAGAGTTGGTGAAGTGGCTTATGAGCTAGAGTTTCTAGAAGGGAGTAAGATCCATAACGTGTTTCACATCTCGTGTCTCAAAAAGGCATTGGGACAACAAATCACAAATTCAGCAGAACTGCCTCCATTGGATGAGGAGGGGTGGCTAGTACTAGTTCCTAAGGAAGTATTAGAGGTTCAGAAAAAGAAGCTTTGGAACAGGGTAATCAGGGAATATCTAGTCACATGGAGAGAGTTGCCTGCAAAAGATGCCACTTGGGAGAGTGAACAAATTTTGCAGCACCCGAATCTGCAATTGCTTGGGGACAAGCAATCTCAGGGAGGGAAGACTGTAAAGTCCCCTTCCGGGTGATCATGGGACTTGGACTCAGTAGCCTAAGTGATTCCCATAGGCTATAGTCCTTAAGAAGGGAATTAATTTAATGTCCTAAGGGGAAAAGTGCCTAACAAAATGACATTAGATAATTAAAAAGGGGAAAAGCGCCTAAAGTGACTTAGGAATAATATGAAATGTCACTTAAATTGATTAAAAGGGTAAAAGGGTTGCAAAAGAGTCAACAAAAAAATAAAAGGGAAAAAGGAGGGCGGTCTCTCTCATTGTAGCATTTTTTATATTTTCTAATTTCTCATTGAGAGAACTCATTGTGGTTTGGAACTCTTGGGACGAAAACCCTAGGAGGAACTTTCAGAGATTGGCTTCGGTGGTGAAACCATCCACCCTAGTCAGCCATTTTGGAAAGATATCACACTGATTTCTTCATTGTGCTTTATTGCAAATCTGAGGTATTTCTATTCGTTGTGGTATTCCTTCATTTATAGTTGAGTTATTTGTTTGGTGATGGATTTAGGGGTGTATGGGTCGAATTTCATTTAAGAGGTCGAGTTGGGTTGAAGAGAATTCAAACTAAGACTACAGGGTGTGATTTCTGAGAAGGGAGAGCGAATGAATTCTTATGGTGGTCGAATTTCTTAATGTTGGGCGTATTAATTTGTAGTTGGGAACAAATATTTGTGAAAGGCAATGTTTTTTCTCTTTGTGGTTCAAGTTACTGACTGCAAGAAGGTCGTGTGTCTTGTTGGGAGAATATTTGAGAGGCTGGGGGTCGATTCTTATGCCCTTGGACTAATATTTCTCTTACTAGTTGATTTTCTCCCATTCTGGGAAAGTCTCCTCCTAGCTGGGAAGCGTTACACTAGTTTTGGGTTGTTATCTGAAGATTGGGACGATTCATAAGATTGTTGGGTGAGTTACTTCATTATGCGACAAAGATCTTCACTCCAAGGCATGATTTTGCATAGTGGGAGGTCGTTGCAATATCACCACAAGATTATCATTGCAGACAGTTATAAAAAGGGAACGAATCACCATCAAAACAACCTACAACAGTCACTTGTTCTTCATATATCAGATCTGTAACAATGTTGTCATAAGGTTAGATCTATAAAGTTTATATCAGTTGTAAAATCATTCTGTTGTGTATTCAATTCTTTGAGTTAGTGATAAATTGGAACAGATTTGGTGGTGTTTTTTTCTTGCTGATATCATAACATATTATGGCTTCTATCGACCACTACTTTACTGCTATAAAAATTGTTGTATATGAATTGTTTGAACAAATTCTTATAAGAAGAAACTAAAGAAAGCGCACAAAAAAAAAATTGGTCAGAACACTACACTCCTGCAGAGTTTGACGAGCCCATGTAGGTCTCTTCTGAACTACTACAATATCTCTAGGAACATCAACTGGAGCTACAAGATCAACAGGATCAATTTGATCAATCTCCACGTGAGATCCTCTAGATCTCTTTAAAGGATACCTCCTCCTCAAAGGTAACATCTCTACTCACCTCAATCTATCTCTGACCAGGGATGTAGATCTAGTATGCCTTCAAAGAATCATTTTACCCCACAAATGTACCCTTTTTTCCTGAAGGGTCTAGCTTGATCCTTTTTTATTTGGTACATGAATGTATACTGGGCACCCAAATATCCTGAAGTGTCCAACCTCAGGCTTCACTTCGGTGAAGTTATCCTCGAGCATCATGTTCCTCAAAGTCTTATGAGGACTTATGTTTTGAACATACATTGCAGTCATGGATTCCTTTGCACAAAGGAACATAGGTGAATGATGATCATGCTAAGTCATCTTGGACCATACTTGATATATCGAGGTTCCCTCATGAAACCAATGTCTCAGGAAGCTGAAAAACATCAACACTCCCTTTGGAGTTGGAGGTGATTCATCCTTTGTCTCTACTTTCTCTGACACTGAAGGTAGCTCTTCCTCCTTCTCTAGAGGTAACTCAATATTTTCTCCCTCTGGATGTAGTATCGCCTCCCTCTCTAGAAATGCCTCTACATACACTGGAATTGTTTCCATGCCTACTTCCTCAACATCTCATGGCTCTACTCATGTACTGGGACTCCTACACCTGCTCCCTCTGAGTCTCATAATATGTTCTCCTCCTCTATTGGATCTACCATAGTTGTGCTACAGTCGGTATTGACCCGATGTATCCATGATCATTGGAACTGTCTCTGCTATCTGGCATGGTCCCATCTTGGGAGGCACATTGCTCCTATAGACTTCATGTCTCTGAGCATCATGTCTGGCAATGTCTCTCCTTGATATCATGTTGGAAGGTCTTTCCCTCCATGTCTACTTCCTGGGACCGCCATTATGGCTCCTTCTCAGAGCTATTATGTGTGACCTTCCCGGAACAAGAAACAAGAACAACAAAAAACATCTCCCAGAGGAGATCAATTTATCTTGTGCACAACTATATACAGTGACCCTCCAAATACTATGTCTTCTACTATGACCAACACACATCCATCATATACTCAATGTTATACGGCTACCAACACACATCCAGCATATACTCGATGTCATATGGCTACCAACACACATCCATCATATACTCGATGTCATACGACTAACCATATTGATTTTCTAGTGTTAAATTAAACAAGCACAATTTTCCACAAGTGGTAATTACTTCCAATGATATGTGATATTACTTTAGTAAACACTAGAACATAAGTAAGTAACTCAAAAAATTTCAACTTCTTAGTCTCTTCCTTAGATCACTTATTCCACGTGTGAGAGAGAAAAAATATGTGTGTGTGTCTATTTTTGTGTCTTTTTATAGTAATATTAGATTGATCCAAAAAAGACAGGTATCTTTGAAAAATTAAATTAAAATTTCTTTCTTATAAAGAGTTGGAGAATACCTTTGTAACTGATTACGGATTACTGTATTTTAATTTTGTTTTAATCTTAAAAAATTATTTATAAATTATTGATTTTCTTGGTAGATTTTAACAGTAAAATTTGATTTACTGTGGTAATCAATTTTAAGAATTGGTATTGAAGTATGATCTAAAATTATTTGGGTTATTTCAAATGATTTGATTTTTTTTTTGAATAACTACTTAAATTAATTGATAGCAACCACTGATAACAAGTTTCCCACTATTAATTAACAACTAAATTATAACAGATTTTACCACTATAACAAAAACAAAAACTATTAACAATTTCAAAAAACAAAATATGAATATAAATTAATAAAATCTTTTGAAAATTCAAACATATTTTCATTCGTGTTCTAGTCATAGATGAAGAACATAGAGTGACTTCAGCTTAAATGTTTTATTTATTTTATATGAATTTCTGATTTTTGTCACTTCAGTGTTTCCATTTTTAAATTCCAACTGAACAATCTATAAGATATACCCTTTATAAGGTTTCTTTTTATCCTTAGCTTACAAAAGATGAGGTTTCTTTTTATCCTTAGCTTACAAAAGATGAGTGTATAAGTGTTTTGAGAAACAAAGGACGCAAACATACTATTATTATTATAGAAGTTGGCATTATAATCAAATTACCAACTCCTCGATTGGAACTAGAGGAATCTTTGATCATGTTTCAATCTTCTTTTAAATAACAAAAGATGACAAGCATAGTGGGCATTATAATCAAATTAATAAACAAATTAATTATAATCGAATTACCAACTCCTGGATTGGAACTAGAGGGATCTTTGATCATGTTTCATTTTTTCTTTAAATAAGAAAAGATGACCAAAAAAAATCCTAGGCTACAATATCATGGTCAAATAGAAATTTAAGAATTCCTAAAATGACATTTTATAAGTGGAAAAAAAATTGATTTTTTTTTAAAGAAATAACCATAATTTGTTTTAAAGAAATAACCATGGCATATTATCATAAGATGATAAGACTATCTTGAAAATTATAGAAGAAAAGAAGAGGATAGGTCTATAAGAAAAGAAGAGGATAAAACTACCTTGAAAATTATAGAAGAAAAAAAAAATGTTGGAAGAATAAGGAGATGAGAGTACTATTTTTTAAAGTAAGAAGAATTCAAATACCAAGAGGATAAGACTACCTTGAAAATTATAGAAGAAAAAAAAGGAAAATTGTTGGAAGAGTAAGGAGATGAGAGTACTATTTTTTAAGGTAAGAAGAATTCAAATACCATTTAGGTGTTGCATGGGCCTACTGTATCCAATATCACTACCACTCAATAACTAATTGATCGATGGTGTTTTTTATTTCAAACAATTATATAAGGATGCATGAGGGTTTATGTTAATGATATTTTACAAATGGTTTGCCAAGTTCATAAAAAAAGGTTTATAACAATGAGGAATCGCAAAAGTGACTAAGGATGAGCTCAAAGAAGTAACATTGGTCTAGATGTTTGGACCATACAATTTTATTAGAGATTTTTTGATATATGGGAAAATGGCATTTTAGTTGTGGTGGAAGAATCCAAGACTTTTCTTCCTAACCCTAATTCCAAAATAAAACAACCTTCTTCCTAACCCTAATTCCAAAACAAAACAATTTTTTTAAGACTTTAAAACTATATAATATAAATTACAAAATTATGTCCCCCCAAACAATTTGGGTTCTTAGCGATATAGTAATATTACCTCTATATAGTATAGGTAGGAATTATATTATATTATTAGTAGTACATTATAAATATATTTCATTAATTAATGATAATTTAATGTTTATATAATGATCTAAGTTTAATAGTTAAAAACATGTGTTTCTTCTTTGGAAGTCACAAGTAAGCACACTTCCATAAACTAAGTATTTATGGGTTTCTTGTCCCACAAACAAAGCAATATCATATATCAATTTGATGTCCAACTAAAGTATGATCTTAAATTAAATTATTTTTATTTTTTTCAATGAAATGCATATCTTGAAAAACCCACAAAGCACTTCCCCTCATTCCAAGAATGGTAAATAGGGTAATTTGGTAGGTTGTAATCTTGGCAACCTAACCCCATAGAAACATCAAATGAGATCCATAATATTCACAAAGAACCAACCTACGGACTTGATTATTGGACCTTTACTTGTAATCGATAGCACTCAACCAATTGAACTATCCATTATCATCATCAAATAATTATATTTGGTAAATTTCCCCATTAATATCCATCAATTATATTTTTTTGTATATTTAAAATTACTTAACTTCAACCTTAGGGATATTTTTCCATAATTTTAAAGTCCCACCCAAACAAGATGAAAATTGTCAAAGTGATTACTAAATTTAATTATTAAATACATTAATTAATGATAGAGCCTTAGCATTTGCAACATAAATTTTGATTATCATTTATTGATGTTCATTATTGCTTAATACCCTTCAAAATCATGAATAATTGTTGTAATAGACATGTGCATTTTTAATTTATTATTATTATCATCAATTAATGTCCATCAATTATTATTATTATTATTATTATTTTAATTTATGATATTATCATCAAATAATTAGATTTGGTAAATTTCCCCAATAATATCTATCAATTGGAATTTTTTTATATATTTAAAATTTCTTAACTTCAATCTTAGAGATATTTTTCCATAATTTTAAAGTCTCATCTAAACAAAATGAAAATTGTCAAAGTGATTACTAAATTTAATTATTAAATGTATTAACTAATGATAAAGCCTTATCATTTGCAATATAAATTTTGATTATCATTTAGTGATGTTCCTTATTGCTTAATGCTCATCAAAATCATTAATAATTGTTGTAATAGGCATATGCATTTTTAAGAGGCAATCTTGCATCTCTAAGAGAAATTATATTCTTGTAAGTACAGCATATGCCTTCATTCATACACTTTTGAAAACACCATATACCTTCATTTATACACATCATTTTTGTTGCTTTTTCTCCCTCAAACCATAGCTCAACATAGTCACTTAATTGGCAAATCATGGGGAATGGTTATAATTTTGTTAACATGATCTCAACTTACTATTAAATGTACATCAAAGTTTGGCTTGAAGTGGAGGACCCAATATATTGAATGTTCAGGAAGTCACAATTTGTTTCTTGTTGATTTGCATGTTTATTGAGTACTTCATTCATACACATCATTTTTGCTGCTTTTTCTCCCTCAAAACATAGTTCAACATAGTCACTTAAAACATAGCTCAACATAGTCACTTAATTGGCAAATTATGGGGAATAGTTATAATTTTGTTAACATGATCTCAACTTACTATTAAATGTACATCATAGTATGGTTTGAAGTGGAGGACCCAATATATTGAATGTTGGAGAGAAAGTCACAATTTTAGTTTTTATTAAATAAAGTTTGTTTTATGTTGTTGCTTGTTGATTTGCATGCTTATTGAGTATAATAGTTTCAAAAGCACAATAAATTTTTTCCACGCCATGTTAAACACTTTGTAGTTTTAAATTTGTCATAAGTGAACTATGTTTCTTTTTTAAATCTGCACATCTATATTTCAAATTGTGTTTTTATTGTTTTCTTTATTTATGTTTTTAATCTAGTCACTTAATATATTTTAGTGATATGTTAAGATTGAAGCATATAGTGAAATAATAATGTGTTTTCCATTGCGAAAGCAAATTGCAAACTCATAATCACTCTAGCATATAGTGACAATATGAATCTCAATAACAATAAATTTTATTACATAAGAAGATGGTATCCATGTTGTTTTCTAGATCAATCTCTATTGTCCAATCCATGTTACATAACTCTCAACTTATGTCCATGTTCAAACTTGCATTCAACATGTCTTGTCAATTTTGTGTATAGTAAGTAAATTGGCTCTTGAAAAGTGTACTTTGTTGACTGTATAAGAAGCCATGAAAATTCATACTCCTATGAATTGCATAATCTATTCTCATTTAACCTATACTCAAAAAATGAAATTTTCCTTCTTAAAAAAGAGACAAGTCGAATGTATTTATGCATATATTGAATTCAAAACTTATTATTTTCACTAAGGTTATTCATGATATATTGTTCTTTGGTGTTTCAATGACTTGCAATAGTAAAAATAATAATTTTCAAGGTTACCCTTTACATAGGATGTTCTATGTTAAAAATAGTTACTACAAATTGTTACATCTTCTTCGAAAGTCAGGACTAACCACCTTGTAGATTATCTCACTTGTTTCAAAAATGATATAATATATGCATAAGGAATTTAGAAGGGAAAAAATTAAAGATTATAGTATAATGACTACCATCCTATGTGATAAAAATTCTTTCTATTATAATAAAACAAAAAAATTAAAGAATGAGTATATGAGTATACTAAAATCACCAAATTGCTTTAATAAAGTATAAAAGTGTGGGCATGATGTCAAAATCATAGTAGCCAAATTCACAAGATTTATATGGACTTTTTTATTTGACTCAACATGTCCTCAAAACAAAGTTGATTAAATTAGACCTAATATAGAATTATCCAAACTTAGTTTATGAATTGACCCAAGCTTGGCGTGATTTAACTTAAAAAATCAAAGTTGACTTGCTCAAACCATGCCAAATTTGACAAGACTCAACAAAGCTCAATGAATATGGTGAAATTCAATGAAGTTTGACTTGGTCAAACCTTTCCAAAATTGACAAGACTCAATGAAGATCAATGATTATGGTGAAATTCAATCAAGTTTGAATTGGTCAAACCTTTCCAAATTTGACAAGACTTAACAAAGCTCAATGATTATGGTGAAATTCAATAAAGTTTGACTAGGTCAACCTGGGTTAGTAATTAACCCTTATGAAACATCAAATTTTCTATTTTCACCTCACTTACACTTTTTCACATGTTTTTCAAAGGAATTTTCAAGCATAGTTTTCGCTATGGTTTTTGGCATTTACATAGTGAGATCCAAGTAATCTTGAAACAAAGTAGGGTATGCAACTAGTATAATTACAGTAGTAGAAGCATAGTGGACCCCATTGTCCTCTAAAAATAATCCAAAGATTTTGCTTGTGATAGTGGAAACATTATTTAGATACTTTATGTCATATATTTTCTTATTGAGAGAATCATTTGACATTAAGTTGTTAGTAGGACCATGATTCATTGTATTGCTTTATTTTATGGCATATTGAGCATATTCTAGGTGTTCCTTGGACCCTACTTAAGAAGTCCATTTGTTCATTGTAAAGCAAGTTTTTCATAGAGTATTTCTTAGAGTTTTGGTTTCCTTTTGTATAAGAATTTGAGCTTGCATATCGTAAATTGGCACCCAACATAAGATTGACTTCATTGATGATCATCTAAAATCTATTGATCATCAAATTGATGAATTATACTCTTGCACTACCATTCACCAATCCTTTCTTGATACTCATTTAGATGACTTGATACTCATTTCCATCTCCCCTAGAAAACCCAAAGATCAAACCTTCTCCTCCTATTGAGCTCTCCGATCTTATTCAAGTCACCACATCTAAATCCTTTATGTCCATCTCTGCAATCAAGATGATGAAGCTCACCCCAGTAATCAATCCTCCTCATTTCCTTCTTTACAAACTTGTTATGGAAGGGTTACCCAAATATCATGAATCAGATGTTAAATCCTCATGTCCTCATGTTTAGACTACTTCTATGTCACAATCTAATCTATTATATCTCTACCCTAACCTCTCTATTTTGAGGTACTTATGAGTTAGTTAATTAATGTGTGAAGTCATGTTTTTCAAATAAGGCCCATTAGGTAGTTGGTAAGTAGTTACTCAATGTCAAAGGGTCACTATTAAATAAGGTCCACTAAGTGGTTGGTACTCATTAGTGATGGGACCATAAGAAGCTAGGATTTAGTTCGAGAGAAACTATTTACAGAGCTAGTAGGCTATGTAATGTTTTGTGTCAAATGTTGTTATTGTATTGGAGCTCTACTCAATACGAGGTTTCCCCCCTGAAGATACCTGTGAACCTTATTTTTCCATATTATCAATACAAGGGTTAAATTCTACATGTTCTATATCATTGCCTCTCTTATTTACTCTTTTGCAATTTATATTTCTTAAATATTTCTCATAATTACTATTTCTATTGGTTAAATGCATTACAAGTGGTATTAGATATCTTTCATGTGCCAATATGCACCCAAATTTTAGAAAAAAAAATAGGCTAGAGATGTGTTCTAATGCATTTAAACATGGGGATTTATCATTCAGCAAGTAAAACTGCAATTGGGAAGCATACACATAGAGAATACAAGTAGAGTCACCTAGTTAGATTGTTGGGCGAGTTACTTCATTCTGGTACAAAGATCTTCACTCCAAGGCACGATTTTGCATAGTGGGAGGTCGTTGCAACATCACCACAAGATTATCATTGCAAACAGTTATAAAAAGGGAACGAATCAGCATAAAAACAACCTACAATAGTCACTTGATCTTCATATATCAGATATGTAACAATGTTGTCATAAGGTTAGATCTATAAAGTTTATATCAATTGTAAAACCATTCTATTGTGTATTTAATTCTTTGAGTTAGTGATAAATTGGAACAGATTTTGTGGTGTTTTTTTCTTCTTGATATCATAACATATTATAGCTTCTATCCACCATTACTTTACTGTTGTACAAATTGTTGTATATGAATTGTTTGAACAAATGCTTATAAGAAGAAACTAAAGAAAGCGCACAAAAAAAAAGAAAACAAAAAAATTGGCCGGAACATTGCAGTGGTATCAGAGCCCTCTTTTCTTCCAGCCTGAAGAGGGGTTTTGTTGTTCATGAGGGGTGAAGACAATATATTTATAGGTGTCACATACAAAAGTAGAAGGCAACGAGGGGCAGAAAACATTTTTGAAGAGGAAGAAGAAGTAAGGCAAAATCAACTGGAGGTTGGACAAGTGGAAAACATGGGTGAGGCCAATGAGGAAAGGGGAATGAAGATATTAGAGATTTTAGTAGCTGGACAACAGCAACTTAATCAACTTATAACTCGGTTACTTTCCAATCAAACCAATCAAAATCATGGAAGTAACAACGGAGCAGGGGGGGGTCCAATGTGAATAATGGATCCAACAACAATAATGAGATTCTCGTACTTAAAAATACAGGGATCCCTATGCAGATTGGTGCTAGGACCACTAGAAGAACAGTCCCTAGACCTATTTTACCCAATTTATTGGGAAACCAACCAACAGAAAATCAAGGGCAACAAGTTCTAGGTGAAACTTTTCAGGACTACCTAAGAGAATATCAATCCCTAGGTGATGATTTTCAGGAAGCCATGTCACTTCAAGACTTTTGTACAATCAAATACAGGAATATACCAAGGGATCATAACAGGGTGCAACAGAACAAGGATCTAGCATGGAAGATGGGGAAGCTATCCATTCCTTCCTTCGATGGGTCTAATAGGAGCACAGCCAGGGCATGGGTACAAAAACTAGACACATACTTCCAGCTCAACCCTACAACCGAGGCCGAAGCGATCAAATTTGCTACTCTGCACCTTGATAGAGAAGCCCACGAGTGGTGGTACCATGGGTTCGTCACGCTAGGAAATGCAATTATCACCTCCTATTTGGACTTCACTCAGAAATTAATGGAGAGGTTTGATAAAAAGGATCCAGAGCTACATTTCAGAGAGTTATCACAACTTAAACAAGAGGGGTCGTCGGATGCTTACATCATAGAGTTTTAGAAGCTAGCAGTGACAATGTCAAATATATCAGATCAGAGGCTTTTCATGTTGTTCATTGAGGGGTTTTTAGAACCACTTTGTGGCTGGGTAAAGGCTTTCAAGCATGAGACCTTACATGATGATATTGTCATGACAAGGAACATGGAGGGCACATTCCCTAAAATGAAATTTTTTTCCAAACCCTTTATTCCACATAAAGGCAAGGACAAGATTCTTACTAGGAAGGAAGGTAGGGTTAAGGAAAGGTTGGACAAGGCAACAAAAAATGAGCTAAGGAGAAAGAATCTTTGTTTCCACTACAAATATCCATGGGTACTAGGACACAGGTGTCAAGGGAAGGGTCAAGCCCATTATATTGAGGTACATCTAGATTTCAATGAGGAGGAGGAGGAGCAGGAGGTTGCTTCTGAGCAAGGTAAAGAGTAGAAGGAAGAGACAGAGGGGAAGCATAGTGAGGAGGCCAAGGAGGTTGTTATAGCCTCATTATCTGGTACCCAAAGATTCAACACCTTCATAGTTAGAGGAGTCATAAGGGGACAGGGAGTCACGGCCTTGATTGATGGTGGGGAAACCCACAACTTTATTGATGCAGCATGGGTGGCTAGGAGACAAGTAGCAACAGAGGACTTTGAGGGGTTAAAAGTAGCGGTGGCCGGTGGATTTAATGTGTCTTGCACAAAGAAAATTTCTAGATTGGCCCTGACAATTGGTAACTACACCTTGACAGAATAATTTTATGTGGTGGATGTGGCAAATTCAGATGAAGTGTTGGGAGTTCAATGGCTTCATACATTGGGGGACATTACCAAAAACTACAAACAGATGACCATGAAGTTCTTCACGCCATGAGGGAAACAAGTTGTACTGTGAGGCATGGTGAACAATGCCCCTACAATAGTGTCAAACAAAAGAATGGAAACCATATTCAGACATGGAGATGTAGTATATGCAGCATAGTGCTTTATTACGTACTAGACAGATGATGAAGGAAAAAGGCACTATCATGCAGACATCCAGGATTTATTGAGCAGACATGACAAGGTATTTGGGTAGATAAATATAGGGAGACCTCCTAACAGAGGTTTTGAGCACACCATCAAACTTGAAGAGCGGGCCAAACTAGTGATCACCACCCCATACAGGCATCCCAAGAAGTTCAAAGATGAAATAGAAAAATCAATCAAGGAGTTGCTTGACATGGGGCACATAAGACCCAGTTCCAGTCCTTTCACTTCTTCAGTGGTCTTGGTTAAGAAGAAGGATGGGACAATGCGGATGTGTATTGATTATCAGACCTTGAATAAGAAAACAATAAAAAACAGGTACCCTATACACAGGAACGATGAACTGCACGGAGCAGTGTATTTCTCGAAGATCGATCTTCGATCCGGATATCATCAGATCAGAGTTCGTGAGGAGGACATTCATAAAATTGCCTTTAGGTGCCATTATGGGCACTATGAGTTCTTGATCATGCCTTTCGGATTGAACAACACGCCTGCCACTTTTTAGTCATGCATGAATCGCATATTTAGGAAGTAGTTGCGGAAGTTCCTATTGGTATTTGTTTATGACCTTTTGATCTATAGTAAGACTTGGGAGGATCATTTGGCGCACTTAGAGGATATTTTGAGCATTATGGATGAGAATTCCTTATATGCCAAGGAATATAAGTGTGAATTCGGTATGACAGAGGTTCTCTACTTGGGGCATATATTCAGCGCACAGGGAGTCCAGGTTCATAGGGAGAATATATAGGCTATTCTAGATTAGCCACCACCTAAGGATATCACACATTTGCGAGGATTCCTTAGAATCTGTAGTTACTACAGGCGTTTTGTGTCAGGATTCTCTCAGTTGACCGCCCCTCTTATAGAACTTACGAAGAAATGGTCTTTTTTTTGGATAGAAGAGGCCCATAAGACCTTTGATAAGATGAAGGAAGTGATGAGTTCTTGCCCCGTTTTGGCACTTCCTGATTTTACTCAGCCCTTTGTGTTAAAGTGTGATGCATCTGGTGTGGGAATAAGAGAAGTTTTGATGCATTAGAAGCATCCTATTGCATATGAGAGCAGGAAGCTCTCCTCCCTCGAGATACTTTATTCCATCTATGACAAGTAAATGCTCACCATAATGCATGCATTGGAAAAATTTAGACAGTACCTGGTAGGTGGGAGGTTTGTGGTCAAGACTGATCACAACAGTTTGAGGAACTTCTTGGGGAAAAAGGATCTTAATGAAAGGCAGCAGAAATGGGTCAGTAAAGTACAATCCTATGACTTAGATATTGAGTACGTCAAAGGAAAGAACAATGCCGTTGTTGATGCTCTATCTAGAAGACTCGAGTTATGCTTGTTATTAGATATATATGTGGATTGGAAATCCAAGCTCCTGGTGGAGTACTCCAAGAGAAAATTTTCTTGTGAGGTGATGGACAACAGCATGCAGGATGACAGGTACAAGGTGGTAGATGATATCATCTACTACAAGGATCGCATATACTTGGTTCTAGAGTCCAAATTAAAGGAGAAAATTATGAAATCCATGCATGACACACATTTAACTGGGAATACAGGATATTTCAAGACATACAAGAAGATCAGAGAGAGGTTCTCATGGAAGGGCCTCAAAGATGATGTATTGAGACATGTGAGGGAGTGTGTGACTTGTCAATAGAATAAGGTGGAGCAAACCCACCCTGCAGGTTTACTTCATCCACTGCCCATTCTGGAGAAGAAATGGGAGAGCATATCCATGGACTTCATCACAAGGATGTCAAAGACACTGGGCCGAGATTGCATTTATGTGTTGGTCGATAGGTTGACCAAGTTCACTCATTTCTTTTTCATATCCTCGGAGTACAAGGCAGCACAGGTAGCAGATTTATTCTTCAAGGAGATATTCAGGCTTCATAGGTTGCCGAAAAATATTGTTAGTGACAGGGGCAGTCGATTTATGAGTTCTTTTTGGCAGGAACTGTTCAGTCTCGCAAGCACAGAATTGAATCCCAGTACGAGTTATCACCCATAGACAGATGGCCAAACAGAGATAGTGAACAAATGGTTAGAGGGGTATTTTCTTAACTACGTGGTTGGGCAGCAGAAGACATGGGTTAAGTGGTTACATTTGGGTGAGCATTGTTATAACACCACTTATCATATGTATGTGGGGATATAACCATTTAGGGAATTATATGGATATGATGCCCAATCCTTTGTAGACTTGGCATTTGGGGACAAAAGGGCTCCCAAGGCCAAAGACTGGATTCAGGAGAGCCAAGATATTCTTAAGGATCTTAAGGATAACCTGCAGACGTCCCAGAACAAATAGAATATATATGCAAATAGACACAGGGTCGAGTGCACCTTCGAGGTAGGGGAATTGGTGTTTCTTAGGCTGCAGCCATATAGACAGTCTTCTCTGAAGAAGAGTGGTGCAGAGAAACTCAAGCCATGATTTTACGGACCTTGTAGGGTGACCAGGAGAGTTGGTGAAGTGGCTTATGAGCTAGAGTTTCCAGAAGGGAGTAAGACCCATAACATGTTTCATGTCTCGTGTCTCAAAAAGGCATTGGGACAGCAAATCACAGCTTCAGCAGAACTGCCTCCATTGGATGAGGAGGGGCGGCTAGTACTAGTTCCTGAGGAATTATTAGAGGTTCGAGAAAAGAAGCTTCGGAAAAGGGTAGTCAGGGAATATCTGGTCACATGGAGAGAGTTGCCTACAGAAGATGCCACTTGGGAGAGTGAACAAATAGTTACTTATCATGGGACTTGAACTCAGTAGCCTAAGTGATTCACGTAGGCTATAGTCCTTAAGAAGGGAATTAATTAATTATTTAATGTCCTCAAGGGAAAAGTGCCTAACAAAACGACATTAGATAATTAAAAATGGAAAAAAGGGAAAAAGTGCCTAAAGTGACTTAGGAACAATATGAAACGTCACTTAAATTGATTAAAAAGGTAAAAGGGTTGCAAAAGAGTCAACGAATAAATAAAAGGGAAAAAGGAGGGCGGTCTCTCTCATTGTAGCATTTTTTATATTTTCTAATTTCTCATTGAGAGAACTCATTTTGGTTTGGAACTCTTGGGACGAAAACCCTAGGAGGAACTTTCAAAGATTGGCTTCGATGGTGAAACCATCCACCCTAATCAGCCATTTTGGAAAGATATCACACTGATTTCTTCATTGTTCTTTATTGCAAATCTGAGGTATTTCTATTCATTGTGGTATTCCTTCGTTTGTAGTTGAGTTATTTGTTTGGTGATGGAGTTAGGGGTGTATGGGTTGAATTTCATTTAAGAGGCCGAGTTGGGTTGAAGAGAATTCAAACTATGACTACAGGCTGTGATTTCTGAGAAGGGAGACCGAATGAATTCTTGTGGCGGTCGAATTTCTTAATGTTGGGTGTATTACTTTGTAGTTGGGAACAAATCTTTGTGAAAGGCAATGTTTTTCTCTTTGTGGGTCGAGTTACTAACTGCAGGAAGGTTGTGTGTCTTGTTGGGAGAATATTTGAGAGTCTGGGGGTCAATTATTGTGCCCTTGGACTAATATTTCTCTTGTTGGTTGATTTTCTCCCATTCTGGGAAAGTCTCCTCCTAGCTAGGAAGTGTTACACCAGTTTTGGGTTGTTATCTAAAGATTTGGATGATTCATAAGATTGTTGGGCGAGTTACTTCATTATGGGACAAAAATCTTCACTCCAAGGCATGATTTTGCATAGTGGGAGGTCGTTGCAATTTCACCACAGGATTATCACTGCAAACAGTTATAAAAAGGGAACGAATCACCATCAAAACAACCTACAACAGTCACTTGTTCTTCATATATCAGATCTGTAACAATGTTGTCATAAGGTTAGATCTATAAAGTTTATATCAGTTGTAAAACCATTCTGCTGTGTATTCAATTCTTTGAGTTAGTGATAAATTGGAACAGATTTGGTGGTGTTTTTTTCTTTCTAATATCATAACATATTATAGCTTCTATCCACCACTACTTTACTGTTGTACAAATTCTTGTATATGAACCGTTTGAACAAATTCTTATAAGAAGAAACTAAAGAAAGCGCAGAAAAAAAAAAAAATGGTTGGAACACTACACTCCTGCAGAGTCTGATGAGCCCATGTAGGTCTCTTCTAAACTACTACAATATCTCTGGGAACATCAACTGGAGCTACAGGATCAACAGGATCAATTGGATCAATTTGATCAATATCCACGTGAGATCCCCTAAATCTCTTTAAAGGATACCTCCTCCTCAAAGGTAACATCTCTACGCACCTCAATATGTCTCTGACCAGGGATGTATATCTGGTATGCCTTCAAAGAATCATTTTACCCCACAAATGTACCCTTTCTGCCTGAAGGGTCTATCTTGATCCTTTTTTTTATTTGGTACATGAATGTATACTGGGCACCCAAATATCCTGAAGTGTCCAACCTCAGGCTTCACTTCGGTGAAGTTATCCTCGAGCATCATGTTCCTCAAAGTCTTATGAGGACTTATGTTTTGAACATACATTGCAGTCATGTATTCCATAAGAAGATGGTATCCATGTTGTTTTCTAGATCAATCTCTATTGTCCAATCCATGTTACACAACTCTCAACTTATGTTCATGTTCAAAATTGCATTCAACATGTCTTGTCAATTTTGTGTATAGTAAGTAAATTGGCTCTTGAAGAGTGTACTTTGTTGACTGTATAAGAAGCCATGAAAATTCATACTCCTATGAATTGCATAATCTATTCTCATTTAACCTAAACTCAAAAAATTAAATTTTCCTTCTTAAAAAAGAGACAAGTCGAATGCATTTATGCATATATTGAATTCAAAACTTATTATTTTCACTATGGTTATTCATGATATATTGTTCTTTGGTGTTTCAATGACTTTCAACAGTAAAAAATAATTTTCAAGGTTACCCTTTACATAGGATGTTCTATGTTAAAAATAGTTACTACAAATTGTTACATCGACTTCGAAAATCGGAACTAACCACCTTGTAGATTATCCCACTTGTTTCAAAAATGATATAATATGTGCATAAGAAATTTAGAAGGGAAAAAAATAAAGATTATAGTACAATGACTACCATCCTATGTGATAAAAATCCTCTCGATTATAATAAAACAAAAAAATTAAAGAATGAGTATATGAGTATACTAAAATCACCAAATTGGTTTGATAAAGTACAAAAGTGTGGGCATGATGTCAAAATCATAGTAGCCAAATTCGCAAGATTTATATGGACTTTTTTATTTGACTCAACATGTCCTCAAAACAAAGGTGGATTAAATTAGACCCAATCTAGAATTATCCAAACTTAGTTTATGAATTGACCTAAGCTTGGCCTGATTTAACCTAAAAAATCAAAGTTGACTTGCTCAAACCATGCCAAATTTGACAAGACTCAACAAAGCTCAATGATTATGGTGAAATTCAAAGAAGTTTGACTTGGTCAAACCTTTCCAAAATTGACAAGACTCAATGAAGATCAATGATTATGGTGAAATTCAATCAAGTTTGAATTGGTCAAACCTTTCCAAATTTGACAAGACTTAACAAAGCTCAATGATTATGGTGAAATTCAATAAAGTTCGACTAGGTCAACCTGGGTTAGTAATTAACCCTTGTGAAACATCAAATTTGCTATTTTCACCTCACTTACACTTTTTCACATGTTTTTCAAAGGAATTTTCGAGCATAGTTTTCTCTATGGTTTTTGGCATTTACATAGTGAGATCCAAGTAATCTTGAAACAAAGTAGGGTGTGCAACTAGTATAATTACAGTAGTAGAAGCATAGTGGACCCCCTTGTCCTCTACAAATAATCCAAAGATTTTTCTTGTGATAGTGGAAACATTATTTAGATACTTTATGTCATATATTTTCTTATTGAAAGAATCATTTGACATTAAGTTGTTAGTAGAATCATGATTCATTGCACTGCTTTATTTTATGGCATACTGAGCATATTCTAGGTGTGCCTTGGACCCTACTTAAGAAGTCCATTTGTTCATTGTAAGGCAAGTTTTTCATAGAGTATTTCTTAGAGTTTTGGTTTCCTTTTGTATA
>ML815010.1:37170-59224 GCA_009831015.1 Picea engelmannii | reverse complement strand
ATTTTATGGCATACTGAGCATATTCTAGGTGTGCCTTGGACCCTACTTAAGAAGTCCATTTGTTCATTGTAAGGCAAGTTTTTCATAGAGTATTTCTTAGAGTTTTGGTTTCCTTTTGTATAAGAATTTGAGCTTGCATATCGTAAATTGGCACCCAACATAAGATTGACTTCATTGATGATTATACCAAGTCTATTGATCATCAAATTGATGAATTATACTCTTGCACTACCATTCACCAATCCTTTCTTGATACTCATTTACATCTCCCCTAGAAAACCCAAAGATCAAACCTTCTCCTCCTATTGAGCTCCCCGATCTTCTTCAAGTCACCACATCTAAATCCTTTATGTCCATCTCTGCAATCAAGATGATGAAGCTCACCCCAGTAATCAATCCTCCTCATTTCCTTTTTTACAAACTTGTTATGGAAGGGTTACCCAAATATCATGAATCAGATGTTAAATCCTCATGTCCTCATGTTTAGACTACTTCTATGTCACAATCTAATCTATTATATCTCTACCCTAACCTCTCTATTTTGAGGTACTTATGAGTTAGTTAATTAATGTGTGAAGTCATCTTCTTCAAATAAGGCCCATTAGGTAGTTGGTAAGTAGTTACTCAATGTCAAAGGGTCACTATTAAATAAGGTCCACTAAGTGGTTGGTACTCATTAGTGATGGGACAATCAGAAGTTAGGATTTAGTTCGAGAGAAACTATTTATAGAGATAGTAGGTTGTGTAATGTTTTGTGTCAAATGTTGTTATTGTATTGGAGCTCTACTCAATACGAGGTTTCCCCCTTGAAGATGCTTTCGAACCATTTTTTCCATATTATCAATACAAGGGTTAAATTCTACATGTTCTATATCATTGCCTCTCTTATTTACTCTTTTGCAATTTATATTTCTTAAATATTTCTCATAATTACCATTTTTACTGGTTAAATGCATTACAAGTGGTATTAGATCTCTTTCATGTGCCAATATGCACCCAAATTTTAGAAAAAAAAATAGGCTAGAGACGTGTTCTGGTGCATTTAAACATGGGGATTTATCATTCAACAGGTAAAACTTTAATTGGGAAGCATACACATAGGGAATACAAGTAGAGTCACCTAGTTGGACAAACATATACACCTTTATTGGTAGCGGGTGAGTATATTATCTCCCACATACCTTCAAGTATATTAGAAGCCCCCTATGCATACCTAAAACTATTAATGTTTAAGCCATTATTATAGATGTTTGCATTTCATTAGATAACAATAGCATAATCCAAGATCACTGAGAAATACACAATCACAAGAGACACAGCATTTATCCTTGGAAACCCTCTAGGAGAAGAAAACCCAGCAAAACTTCCTTAATATAGATAGCCAATACAATCAAGAGATCTCTATGCTAAAATAGAAAGTCCTCTCCAAGATATGCACCACTCTCTCTTCTCCTTTACCGGTAATAGATCAGAACTTGTCTCTCAAACTGAGCAAGTGAGTTGTATCCAAATGAGGTGCTAGCCTTCTTTATTTATACAAGTATGGCACGTGTGAAGTGTCTCTTCACTGGCAGGGCCAACTTCTCAAACTGGGTGGGTAAACCCACCTTTATTATATTTTTGAGTCTCTCTATTAACTGCTAGGGCCGACTTCTTATTCTGCCTATTGCAATTGTCTTTTGACCAATCTGCAAAAGGGGATTTGGTCCTATTACAATAACCAACATGATCAATCCACAATGGGGATTGATCCTATGAATAATATATCAATAAGAATAAGAATACTCTTTGCAGTTACAATATTTCAACACTCCCCCTTAACAAGAAGGGTATTCTTCAGCAGCATCATGCGAGAGAGAGAGAGGACAGCATCAAGTGGGAGGACAGCATCATCAATATCATCTTGGTTGGTGTATCTATAAATCATCGGAAGTTTTCTTCATCGGCAGCATCATCGTTCTCAAAGGAATGCCATCATCATATGCATCAATATGTATTAGTATAAAAATCGATACATCATAAACACCACAATACAAGACTAGCTTTACGTCACAGTTGTCAAGCTGGAAGCTCAGTACTTGTCTCATCTCATCGTCTTGCTTTACGTCACAGCACTCAAGCTGGAAGTAAGATACTCATCCTGATTTACATCACAACCATCAGGTTGGAAGCAGGATACTAGACTGGCTTTACGTCATAGTTATCTAGTTGGAAGCTCAGTACTAGTCTCATCTCATCGTCTTGCTTTACGTTACAGCACTTAAGCTGGAAGCAAGATCCTCGTCTTGCTTTACGTCACAACCATCAAGTTGGAAGCATGATACTAGATTGGCTTTACGTCACAGCTATCTAGCCGGAAGCTCAGTGCTAGTCTCATCATATCCACTTGCTTTACGTCTGACAGCTTGGTCAAAAGCAAGGATCGTCTCATCTTGCTTTACGTCTAACAATTCGGTCAGAAGCAAGGAACATCTCTTCTTGATTTACGTCTGACAACTCGGTCAGAAGCAAGGAACATCTTGCTTTATGTCTGACAACTAGGTCAGAACAAAGAACACATCTCATCTTGCTTTATGTCTGACAACTCGGTCAAAAGAAAGGAACATCATGCTTTACGTCTGACAACTAGGTCAAAAGCAAGGAACACATCTCATCTTGCTTTACGTCTGACAACTCAGTCAGAAGCAAGGAACATCTTGCTTTACGTCTAACAACTAGGTCAGAAGCAAGGAACACATATCATCTTGCTTTACATCTAACAACTCGGTAAGAAGTAAGGAACATCTTGCTTTACGTCTCACAACTAGGTTAGAAGCAAGGAACACATCTCATCTTGCTTTACGTCTAACAACTCGGTCAGAAGCAAGGAACATCTTGCTTTACGTCTAACAACTAGGTCAGAAGCAAGGAACATCTCATCTTTCTTTACGTCTGACAACTCGGTCAGAAGCAAGGTACACATCACATCTTGCTTTACGTCTGACAACTAGGTCAGAAGCAAGGTACACATCCTGCTTTACATCACAACCATAAGGTTAGAAGCAGGGAATATCTCATCACAGCAACTACTCCCCCTTTCGAGGAAGGTCCTTTCAGACTATGCCAAGCTTATCTTGGAAGTACTCAAACTTCACACGGGATAGGGGCTTGGTCAACACGTCAGCAACCTGTTCATCCGTGCTATTGTACTCAAGCTTCAAGGCTCCTCTCTGTACCATGTCGCGGATGAAATGATAGCGGATCTCTATGTGCTTCGATCTATCGTGGAATACAGGATTCTCTGGCATCTTCATGCAGCTTTGGTTGTCACATAGAATCACAGTTTCTCTCATCTCCAAGTCAAATAGGCCGGTCAGTGACTTTCGAAGGCATATAGCTTCACAGCTAGTAGAACATGTAGCAATGTATTATGCTTCTGCTATGCTGAGAGCAATACTAGATTGCTTCCTAATCTGCCATGAGATCATAGCTGATCCCAAACTAAAGCAGCATCCTAAAGTGTTTTTCCTGTCATAAACACTTCCTGCCCAATCTACATCAGTATATCCACTCAATGTGAAATTATGATCTCCATCGTAGTTGAGACCATAATCTATTGTACCTTTGAGGTACCTCATCACATGTTTTGCAGCCACTAAGTGAACATGTTTGAGTTCTACCAGAAACTGACTCAAGGTGTTCACATAAAAACAAATGTCTGGTCTGGTGTTCGTTAGATACATCAGCGATCCAATAATTTGTCTATACAGTGTGGCATCAATCAATTATGGCGGCGTATTGACCAGCAGCTTCAGCTTCGCTTCCATGGGTGTATTCATGGACTTGCATTCCAGCATGTTGAATCTCTTTAATATTTCGACCGTGTACTTCCATTGGTTAAGGAAGATCCTCTCAGGACTCTGCCATACCTCAAGACCTAAGAAATAATGCATTAGGCCAAGGTCTTTCATTTTAAATTCTGAGGAAAGTATCTTTTTACATTCAGTGATGAGCTTTTCTTCTCTAGTTAAGAATAAGTCATCCACATATAGCAGTAAAATAACCGACTCATTATCCATAATTTTGAAGTAGAGATTTGAGTCTTCTTTACTCTTGGTAAAGCCTAAGCTCGTTAAGAAACTGTCTATACGGCCATACCAAGCTCTAGGAGCTTTCTTCAATCTGTATAAGGCTTTCTTCAATATACAGACATGAGACCTCATGTCTTCAACCTCAAATCCTTTAGGTTGCTCTATATACACTTCCTCTTCGATGACACCATTTAGGAAAGTTGTCTTCACATCCATCTAGTGCAACTTCCACTTCATCTTAGCTGCAAGAGCTATGATGGTACTGGTCGAAGTGTATCTGGCCACAGAAGCAAATGTCTCTTCATAGTCAATGCCTTCCTTTTGGGAAAAGCCACAAGCAACAAATCTTGCTTTATACTTCTCAATACTTCCATCAGCAGCATGTTTTATTTTGAAGAGACATCTGGAGGATACCACATATTTATTCTTAGGTCTAGTAACTATTTCCCATACTTCGTTCTTCATTATGGATTGGTATTCCTCCGTCATGGCATCTGCCCAATCTTTCCTCTGAATGGATTCTTCAAAACAAGTAGCCTCCTCTTCTAGTAGGTCACACATCAAAGTCGTATAAATGGAGAATGGCTTTGGTCTTTTCACTTGTATCATAGTTCCTTCGGGAACACCGTACTTCTCTCCATCTTGAATAATCTCTCTAGCCAAAGATGGCTTTATTTTATGGAGGATCGTCATCTGAGGAGGTTCTTGCACTTACATTATATCATGGTATTCTAGAAGTTCCTCATCAGGGGAAGTTACGACTTCCCTCACTGGTTCTGTAGCTCTGGGAACCTCCCTCATTGCAGTATTGGGGATTACGGGTTCCTCTTCATATACTCTTCAAGCTGGAATGTTTTAGATTTCTTGAGCGTTGCATCTTCATCAAAGGTCACATCCATGTTGATCTCAATGTGATGTTGACCTAGTATAGATATTATGAAGGCCTTGGAGACCTCACAGTATCCCACAAATATTCCCTTCTTTCCTGAAGGGTCCAGCTTGTTTCTCTTTTCTTTAGGTATATGAATAAATATTAGACAGCCAAATATTTTGAGATGGCTTACCTCTAGCTTATTTCCGGTGAACATCTCTTCCGATGTCTTGAGCCCAAGTGCACTATGGGATAATCAGTTCTACACATAAACAGCTACCATTGTTGCTTCTGCCCATAAGCACATAGGAAGATCTTGATCATGGATCATAGTCTTCACAACTTCCAGTATGGTTCTGTTCTTCTGTTCAACTACACCATTTTGTTGAGGATTATAGGGAGTAGTGATTTCCCTCTTGATCCCAACATCTTTGCAGAAGTTCAAAAATTCTTTTGAGGTATATTCTCCTCCATTATCTGACCTAAGTATCTTGATCTTTCTTTCAGAAAGGTTCTCTATCAAGGCTTTAAATTCCTTGAACTTACTGAACACTTCATCTTTAGTCTTCAAGAAATATATTCAGGTTTTACGAGAGTAATCATCAATGAATGATACATAGTATACATACCCGCTAATGGAGGATGATGGCATTGGGCCACACACATCTGAATGGATGAGTTCTAGGACTCCTTCTGTCTTGTTGTCCCACTTTGGAAAAGGGTTCTTTATGTTCTTCCCTTGTGCACATCCATTGCATACGCCTCTATGGTCATCTTTGAGTTCTGGTAAACCTGTGATCGCTTTGCATATGTATGGTAGCACCTTGTAGTTGATGTGGGCTAATCTTCTATGCCAAAGTTCAAATGAGTTTTCAATGGCATGGGTCATAGCAGCCTCTGAGTGACCCTTTAATTTATGCAAGCCATTTTCTTCATTGCCAATGACAATTGCTTCATTTAGAGTTTCTCCCTTAGCCCACATAAGAACTTCTCCATATATAAAGGAAAATCTAAAGCCTTTCTTCTCTAAAGCTGAAATGGAGAGTAGGTTCTTCAAGCTTGGTACATATAGTACATCCTTCATTTTTAGCGAATTACCTTAATCCAGTTTATGGTTTGATTCTCCCACTCCCTTGATGGGATACTGATAATAATCACCAAGTGTCACTTTCTGAGAAAACTTCTTCTCTGAGATACAAGAGAGAATATTTCTTTGTCCCGTCATGTGCTTGGATGCACCACTATTGATGAGCCAAGAGTCCTCTCCAGGTGTTATAGATCCTGAGAGGGCTGAGATCAACACATGGTCTTTGATCTCCTCTCTCATCATCTGTGCGAGTGGCTCTTCATCTTCGACTACATGGGCATGGAGCCTCTTTTGTTTTCTCTTGTATTATTCTCATCTGACTGGACAAAACTTCACAATGTGTCTGATCTTGTCACAATGATAGCATTGTACAGATGAGTAGCCTCTTTCCTTTCATTGTCCTTTCTTCTGAAATCTCCTTGGATGAGATTCTTTATGATTGCATTTATGTGATTGTTGAGTCTCTTTATGAGTCTCCTTTTGGAAGTAGGGTTTCTTCCTTCCTTCTTTGGTGTGGCTGGCTAGGGCTTGATCATCATCCCTTGCTAGTAACGCTTCACGATTCGCTACTCTTGTTTCTTCTCGGATGCATTCTTCCCATAGGCTGTTGAACTTCAGTTTCTCCTTTCTGGAACATATCGTCTGGATGAAAGCATCCCAAGATATTGTGAGACCATTTAGGGCTGTCATTATGAGTTAGTATTCGTCTATGGTATCTCCAATAGCTTCTAGCTATTGTTTGAATTCTGATATTCTGGAGAAGTATTCCTGAATCATTTCTCCTTTTTTCATCCTTGTATTCTTCAGTTGAGTTCTAAGATTCATCTTTCAGTTTACGTTCTTTCCTTCATATAGTCTGGTCAAGGCATCAAACATCTCTTTCAGAGTCTTCTTAGATGACACATAAGGAATTAGATGGCCTTTAATTGAATCAGCAATGATTCTTTTGGCCCTTATCATGTATTTTTTATGCTTTTCCTTTTCTTCGGTATCGTCGGGTTCTGGTACTTCGTTTTTTACGAATCTTGCTAGGTCATTCTCTTCAAGAATGAGGCCAATCCTATACTTCCAGGCACAGAAGTTTTCCACTCCTTCTAACTTGTCAACAAGCTTAATTCTTGCAGACATCTTTACTTGGAGCTAGGAAAATGACTGAAAAATGAAAGTGCTCAAAATAAAAATTTGAACTTACCAAGAGATGCGCTTTGCTGAGGCGAGCTTCCTGGTGTGTTTGGATCTAAGAAAATCCAAATTTTTCCCCTTCAAATCTGATCTGCGGATTTCTGGACTGGTGCTTCTGGTACCTCTGGTACTCTGGTACTTCTGGTACTGGTTTTGTGGTACTTCTAGTACTTTTTTGAAACTAGGGTTTCACTTTTCGGGAGACCCAGCCACTGAAAAGGTGCACTGATGATGTCAAATTGATCCTTAGGGGAGGGCGCAACTTTCTAGATAGTTTTGAGGCTGAAAAGCTTCACTTTTGAAAAACCCTAATTTGTAGGTATGGTAATAGTGACGTTTTTCTCTTACGAAAGATACTTCCTTTAGGTTGGCTCTGAAACCATGTTAATGTTTAAGCCATTATTATAGATGTTTTCATTTCATTAGATAACAATAGCATAATCAAAGATCACTGAGAAATACACAATCACAAGAGACATAGCATTTATCCTGGGAAACCCTCTAGGGGAAAAAAACCCATCAAAACTTCCTTAATATAGATAGCCAATACAATGCCAAGAGATATCTATGCTAAAACATAAATTCCTCTCCAAGATATGAACCACTCTCTCTTTTCCTTTGTCGGTAACAGATCAGAACTTGTCTCTCAAACTGAGCAAGTGAGTTGCATCCAAATGAGGCACTAGCCTCCTTTATTTATACAAGTCTGGCACGTGTGAAGTGTCTCTTCACTGGTAGGGACAACTTCTCAAACTGGGTGGGTAAACCCACCTTTATTATATTTCTGGGTCTCTCTATTAACTGTTGGGGCCAACTTCTTATTCTGCCTATTACAATTGTCTTTTGACCAATCCGCAAAAGAGGATTTGGTCCTATTACAATAACCGACATGATCAATCCACAATGGGGATTGATCCTATGAATAATATATCAATAATAATAAGAATACTCTTTGCAGTTACAATATTTCAACAAAAACTAGCCTTACATAAGCCTCTTGATCGTCTTGTTGCTATAGTACACCGGGAGATGCACTTGGGGAGATCACTCACATACTAGGGTATCATGTAGTATGGTTGAGGGTACAGTCTATCCTCCTTAATTAGCATCATGAAATATTCAACCAAGTACTATTGTTGGAAACTTTCACATATATCAAAGAGTTATAGCACTTCACACTTATTTGTCCTTAAGATCTTGCAAACCTTAGTTTCTAGAGAATGGGTAGGTGAAATAAATAAATAAAATTAATAAAGTAAAATTATAAGTATATTTTTAAAATAAATTTAATTATGGATTATAAATGAACTAAATAATAAACCAAATAAATAAATTCCTAGAATATCAAGAATTTCTAAGTTTTGTCTATGGAATGACCTATCGCAAAGATTCCTTGCACATCGTTGATCACATTGGTATAGCTCTCAAGCAACATTCTTTTGTGGACCCAACCATATTATTGTGGGTGACCTATCTTAAAAGAATCATTATGCAGCATTGATCGTATTGGTATAACTCTCTAGTACTCTTATTGGTGGACTAAATCACCCAATGCCCACCACTAGAAACACAAATATGGAGAATGGGGTCACTGTAATGGAAAACTCAGTCTCATGTATTGAAATTCAACTCCCTTAAATATCTACAAGGTTTCCTCCCTAGACAACATGCTCTCTCTCAAATGTTAACCTCTCTACCGAACATGACCAATTGGAAGGAGCATCAAGTAGATCCACCAAGTGGGAATTTTCTACAAATGGAGAGCACCACATTAGACCACCATTTCAAGATAACAATATGTGGCATAGATTTCCTAAAGTAGTTATGAACAAGTTTGATGGTTCCAACCCCATAGGTTGGGTTACCCTTATGAAAAATTGATTGGGTGTTTTATACTTGGATATGGAACATTGGAAATTATGGCAATGGCATAAGAAATTATATGGGGAATACATTGCTCAAAACTAGTTTTTGAAATCTATCTATGCTCATTTTCAATTAGACACTCATTTTTTTAAAGGGTTGAGCAAATTACACTAAACAAATACAATTAAAGACTTTATATAATCCTTTGAGCAATTGGCAATCCCCACATAGGGCATGACCAATTCTTTATTCAAATAATGTTTATTAGTAGTCTAAAGGAGATTAGAGCACAAGTCTTGATGGTTCAACCAACTACTTGGTTGGAAGCCTCTTAACAAGCTAGAGAAACACAAGTGGTGATCAATGTGCAAACCAAAAAACCCCATTTTATTCCCTACCCACGCTTCCCTCTAATACCTACAACCACCCACCCCCAGCCCTTGAGGGTCTACAAGTTGACCCAATATGCAACCAAATGCCACTACCTCAAATTTTGTTATAATTGTTATGGGATGTATTTCAAAGGGAATAAATGTAAGGAACGTAAATTATTTCAAATTGATGTGGCCTAGTTTGACCAAATTAAGGAAAATTTTGAGCAAGCCACTACCAAGTTGGATTTAGAGGAAAATACACATCCTTCTGAAGAAGAATTCACCCTGGAGCCTCCTTGTGAGGAACTTCTAATTTCCCTCCATGCTTTATCATGAATTTCAGCTCTTTGGACCTTGTAGTTGATTGGCTACATCAAGCACCGAAAGGTGATCATTTTAATTGGTAGTGGTCATGCATCCACAATTTTATGCATCTTCGAGTTACAAAAGAAACCCATTATTATTTCCATGCAGTGCACAATTTTCAAATTATGATAATCGATGTTGGTATGATGAAATGTGGTGGCAAGTGTGAGAATGTGAAACTTCAAATGGGGAACTATCAATTCAAATCACACATGCTTGTTATTGAAATAAATGGTTGTGATGTAGTCTTCATAGTATAATGGTTATGAATGTTGGGTCTGATTATAATTGGTTTCAAGAAGTTATACATGAGCTTCACTAAGGAGTGACATAAACATACCCTCAAAGGGATCAAGTCCGACTCCTAGAAATTATCATCTCTCACCATATGGAAAGGCTCCTAAAGAAATGCCACTTTTGACATTATTTCCCAATTCAATGCCATCCAAGTAATGGAAAACTCCTGACAAGAAATTCACTATGCTTTTCAATTGGTCTTGACTAAGCATCATTGGATATTTTAAACACACCTTGGTTTACCCCTTTCACAAGGTGAGCATGATCATGGTATTCCACCAATTCCTGATAATCAACCACCCAATGTGCATCCTTATAGGAATCATTTTGCACAAAAGAATGAAATTGAAAAGAATATTTAGGTACTCTTTGAGGCTAGTGTAATCCACCCCAATATTATCCCTTACTCATCACTAATCATCATGGTATTTACAAAATAAGGCAATTGGCTCCTGAGACTCAACTTCCATCCTCTCAATAAGTTGACCATCAAAGGCATTTCCCATCCTAGTATTGATGAGCTCTTGGATGATCTTCATGGTGCCAAGTTCTTCACTAAATTAGACCTTCGCTCAAGGTACCAAAAAATTAGATGGAGGTGGACATTCCTAACACTACCTTCCACAATATTTAGAGATGTATTTTTTAATCTTTGTAATGCCCCATCCACCTTTGAGAGCCTCGTGAACAAGTTTTTTAGGCCATTATTGCAAAATTTATGCTTATATTCTTAGATTATATCTTGATTTATAGAAAGGCTTGGAAATCATGTGTGGAGCATATTGATAAATCCCTACCACTATTTCAGGATAACCAATCATTCCTCAATAATTCAAAATGTGTTTTTGGTGCTTCTAAAGTGGAATACGTAGGTCACATTGTCACTTATCAAATTTATTCTATTCAATATTGGTCATGCCCTAATAGCTCTAAAAATATTACATGATTTCTTTGGAATTGTAAGCTATTGCAAGAAATTTGTGAATAATCATGGGCGAATTGCAACAATTAAATACCTTGTTAAAAATGAATTCCCTTGTATGGAACAATTCCATAGAGTAGGCCTTTTCTGATTTAAAGGAAGTTTTGTCTTGGAATATCACACCTTACGTAGAGGTATTGGAGTAGTGATGATGTAAGTGGGGTGCCCATTGGCACCAATTAAAAACTATGTGACTCAAATTTGGGAAAGTCTACCTATGAGAAATAAATGATGGTCATCTTTCATGTTGTGGATATTTGGTGCACGTATCCTATTGGGAGGTACTTTCAAATCAAGACAGATCATCATAGTTTCAGTACTTTTTGGAATAGAGGTTGTTGTCACCATAGTAGCACAAGTGGTTCACTAAGATTCTAGGTTATGATTATGAAATCATATACAAAGAGATAAAGGATAATGTGGTGGCCAATGATTTGTCTCATAAATTTAAGGAGGAAGGATTTATCTTTGCTTTATCCTTACTAGTTCTAGATTGGCTTCAAAAGTTTCAACAAGAATGGTTGGTTAATGGCAGTGCTTTAACTCATCCAATGACTTCAGGAGGACCCCAACCCCCTATAGGCTATACATGGTAACAAGATACCTTGTGGTATAAAGGGCATATATTCCTTATAGATCCCCTACAATAGGGCACTTTGGATTTTAGAAAACTTACAAAAGAACTAAGTGTTCCTTTTAGGAAGGAATGGAAAAGGACATCCATACTTTTATAGCTAAATGTGAATCTTTTCAAAGGAATGAGGGTGAAATAATGAAGAATCCTAGGGCATTACAACCACTATGAATACTAGTCACTATTTGCACTAACTTTTCCATGAATTTTATTGTGGGAATCTTGAACGTTGGAAACAAATCAATCATCATAGTGGTAGTTGATTTTATTTCCAAATGCACTCACTTCTCTGCCTTATCAGTGTTGAGTTTTCATAAGCTAGGTTAAGCATGCAGTTCATTTAATTTCATCATGTCTTAACCATAAACAAGAATGTTGCAGCAACCAAGATCACAAGAAGAAACACCATGCACAAGTACACAAGATATATCCTGGGAAACCCTTCTCAAACAAGGGAGAAAAACCCAGCCAAATCCTTTGTTATATTCTTCAAGAGAAAGACCTTTCACCACCAAAATGACTTAGCACACAAGAGGGTGCTTAAGCCCTAGAAACCCTAGTGCCCAAGAGATGTGTGCACCTTTTCCAAAGAGAATTACTTGCTGAAATTTCCAAAACATGTGAGGAGGATATGTTTCTACAATGGAGAATCATCTCCTACTTATATTAGACTTTGACTGATTTAGCAAGGGCGTCTTATTGGCACAACAGGGCTGACCTCTCTAAGTCAAATACACTTTATTATTATATTTATTATTATAATTAATATTTTCATTATTAATTATCTTCTTTATATTAATCATTTTAACATAGGCCCGACCTGTACCCTTTACATAATAACTATGGTTACAGGTAGGTCTGACTCTTGAACAATATATAGAAAAGGATATGATACACCCACTAGTGCTCATCCACTAGGGGCCACATCCATAGGGATGTCATAGACCTGAGTCACTGCATTACACAGATGAGTTAGGTCCTCACACGTGCACTTATGCTCATCCATAGTCATGTCTGCTCTACAGATCTACTTTCCCACTGCCACCAACAGGAGGATCGTCTAGAGTCTTCACATCAACTCTGTTGTTGTTCAGAGGAGGCCATCACATCATCTTTATTCTTATTCTCATGATGATGTGCCCAAAGATTTTTAGGGATTTTCCACATTCACCTTGTGCTTAGCCATAGGCACATCCTAACTCAACAGATCGATTTTCCACTAGATGATCATTTGGAGTTCTTCTCTCTCACATCATGGAGGAGGCCATATACATTCCTAGCCCCTGTCTGAGGCTGGAACCACGAACCCTTTATTATGGTATTTCTCTCAGGTTTGTAAGATGAGAGTAAGACTTCACATAGCTTCTATATTCCACATCTCACAGGTTTGTAAGCTGGAGGATGTCTCGTATAGCTGCATTCATCAACACTCCCTCTCAACTAGGGACGCATTCTCCATCAGGCCAAGATTCTCATGGAAATACTCAAACTTTTTCTTGGCAAGTGGTTTAGTGAAGATATCAACAATTTGTTCATGGGTGGAAAGGTACTGAACATGTACTGCCTTCCTCTATACCATATATATGATATAGTGGTACTTTATTTCAATATGTTTTGATTTGTCATGAAATACTTGATTCTCTGAGAGATTCACACGGCTCTTGTTGTCACTATGAATGGTGGTAGGATCCATCTCGTTTTCAAACAAATCTATCAAGATTTTGTGAAGCCAAATAGCTTCACAAACTGCCACACTTAGTGCAATGTATTCTGCCTCTGTCGTACTCAAAGCCACAGAGCTTCGTTTTCTGCTGCACCAGGAAACCATGGCTGATCCTAGGGTGAAGTAGTTTCCTGAGGTGCTCTTTTTGTCTACTGCACTTCCTACCCAATCTGCATCAGCATACCCTTCCAGTCTTAGATCCACATTTGTTTCATATTTTAGACCATATCCAATAGTGCCATGTAAGTATCTTAATACGTGTTTGGCAGCTATCCAATGTGTCTTTTTTGGTTGGCTCATAAATTGGCTAAGCACATTTACTTCATAGAAAATGTTTGGTCTGGTGTTAACCAGATACATCAAGGATCCAATAAGTTGTCGATATAAATGTGGATCTATGTCTTCATAATCGGTATCATTCATATTCTTCAGATCCATTACCATTGGGGTTGGCATGGATTTACAGTCTGTCATTTGGAATCTTTTCAGAATCTCCAAAGTATATTTTCCTTGGCTTAGGAAAATCTCGTCTGATCTCTGTCATACTTCTAGTCCCAAGAAGTAATGCATTTGGCCCAAATCCTTCATTTCAAATTTGGCAGTTAATGCTTGCTTACATTCAACAATGAGTCTTTCTGAGCTGGTGATGAAAAGATCATCCACATATAGGACTAGAATCAAACATGTGTTTCCATTAATGCTATAATATAGGTTTGGGTCGGCTAAGCTTTTATTAAAACCCAAACTTATTAGGAAACCATCTGTTTTCTCGTACCAAGCACGTGGGGCTTGTTTTAAGCCGTATAGGGCTTTCTTCAATCTACAAACATGATATTTTTCATTGTGTATAACGAAACCTTCTGGTTGTTCAATGTAGACTTCTTCCTCAATTTCACCATTGAGAAAAGTTGTCTTTGCATCCATCTAATGTAGCTTCTATCCCATGGAAGTAGCTAGAGCAATGATATATCGAATGGAGGTATATCTAGCTACTGGTGCGAAAGTCTCGTCATAGTCGACTCCCTCTATTTGTGAGAACCCTCTGTCCACGAATCTTGCTTTATATTTTTCAATGCTTCCATCAGCAGCATGTTTGATTTTGTAAATCCATTTGGAAGTTACTATGGATTTCCCTTCTGGCCTTGGGACAACATCCCATACATTATTCTTTAGTATATATTGATATTATTCCATCACGACATCTTGTCATAATTTTTCATTTGAGGCTTCTCCATGACACATAGGTTCTGAATCAATAATGTGAGTCATAGCTTAAAGGTAGCTAGAGAATCTCTTAGGTTTATTGCTTTCTCTAATTGCTCCTTGTGGAGCTTTATGTCTTTCTACTTCATCTAATGTTTGGTGTGCCCAAGCAGGTCTTTTATGTCCATGTTATAGCAAGATTTGCCTCACCATTGCTATCTTTCACAGAGGGCCTTTTTCCATTTCCCTATGCAGACTTGTCATCCCTTTTTGATGAATCCAAAGGTAAAAATACATATTTTTCCACATACACGTGCCCTATCTACTATACAGCATGTGTATACGCAGGCTGCTCCACTACAACCTGCATACATCGGGATTTGTGCCAGAAAATAAAAAAATGAAGTTGGGTTTCCATGTCACGACATGACATATCTGATCCTTCACCTTCCATATTCTAGAAACGTTCTGACTCAGCCCTTCAGTTGCATTTTGAAGGCTATAAGAACACAATTCCAAGCTATGGAAAAAAGGAGAAAGCATTCAACTTTGAGAGCAAAGTTACTCTGGAGAAATTACTTCATATTGAGTTTGCATCCCTTTGTCCCTCAAGTCTAAACACAGTGTTCAGCCCCCAAGCTCTTTCCCTATTGTTGAGAGAACCTTATTGTCTCTTTTCTATGAGCTTGCCTTTGGTGGAGGATTGAAGTGGTGGAGGCCCAGTTGGAAGGAAATTGGTTTGTTGGTTTTGAACTGTGACGACATGGAAGTCTGTAACGTTTTTGCTTCTGCTGATCATTTATTAATAGAAATACCCCTTTCCCATCCAATTGGTATCGTGCAAATATATGATTATTATCCATGGGAATATTTGTAATGTTTATTAATGGATTATGCTATCTAATGTTATAACCCCTTTATATTATGACTATATACTTTCTCTGCTTATTTGTCGAGAACTTGTTGCAGGTACAAAGTTTTGGGTCAAAGTACTCAACAATGGAACATCATCAAACATTGGAAAGAGGTAGGCTTCTTTCTTATCTGTCTTGCACATTGGTTTATATAGCATATGTTGGAATTGAGTAGATTTCTACAATCATACCTGTCTGTTGTGGTTTACCCTGGCCATAAAGAGTTTTTCCCTCGTAACAGAATTGGCGACTCCACTGGGGAGAGATCTTATTTCTAAGGGTTGAAGTACTTTTTCTCCTTGCATTGCTCTTTTTCCTTTGTGTTTCTAGTCGTATCATTGCTTGACAAATTTTGTTCACTCTGGGTATGAGTTTTCAGCCTTTTTACCCTTGCCTGGCCTTGTTTTCAAGCGTGTACGCACCCTATTGCCTTGACAGTCGCGTACAAACATGTGTTATCTCACTGTGAGCTGTGTATATACACTTTGTTTCCCTGAATAGTCGCGTATACCACTTTTTCCTTGCATGTTTTCTTGGTTTTGTGGTTGTTGGGTGGGATTTGATGATTGTTGAGCCTTCTTAGGTCTTTGTAGTGCTTGTTGAGATTCTCTGGGTTGACAGGAAACCTGTTTGGAGTTGAATTTTTGGGCGTAGTCTTTCTCATCGTTTTTCATTTTTTATTTGTCCTTGAAATCTGGGTTGTTGCTTGGCTGCTTGGTATTCTACTTGATTCATTCCGTTTATACACAATAGAATTTATATATCAGGTTGCTTTTCAGTCCATGCATTTTCTCTTTAATATATTGAAAATACAAAAAAAATAGGCATTTTACATTGCTTGGCATTTTTGTATTCTAAATATTTATCATTAGCTTAGTGAATTTAGTGAAAGATTGCATTTTACTTCTGAATTGCAGAGTTGAAATTGAAAATTGCACTATTTTTATACGCATATCATTCATTGAAAAAATAAAATTAGACTTTGCATTATATTTATATTTATTTTCTTGCAGAGTCATAATATCATGAGTTTCACTTCCATACCCTTTTGAGTAATCACAGCCAATAAAATTTACGCTTTAAACTAAAATTGATTAGTCACGATTTTATTTTTAGGGTGCACAAACTAGTCTAGGATTTAGTGCCTTGGAATAGGATTTTGTGAGTAAACTTCTCCAAGTCAATTAAATCAACATATGTGTCGGAGACAGGGAGTTGATAATTCCATTGTATAATTGGTAATATCATGAGGCTTTGCTCACACTAGAGTTAATCACGAGGTCATGCAAAGTTAGTTGAAGGGATAACCCCCGGATACTTGCCTAGCGTCAGAGATATTTTTGTCGATTTATTCGTATTTGGGGATCTTTCTAGTACCCATACCTATGTGAGAGGATGTGCTTTCAAGGTTTCGGGCTTTGCTACCCTACCCATACGGTAATCCAGACTTACGACTGCTCGCATGTGCATCGTTTATACAATGGTTTATTAGTTGTTTGACTTAGGTATCTCATAGGTTACTTGCAGGGGTTATTCTGCTTGTACCCTGGGTCAAATAGGGGTCAGAAAACACACATCCTTTATGGAGGATTAACTCTCTGGGCGGATATGACCGACTTCTTGTTAATCCCACGAGGGATCCTAAAACTTATTATGTTACCTCCAAACTTTAGTGAGGAGTCTCAGGTCACTCTTGGACGAGATATACCTTCTTTAGAGAGGGAGGCCACTCAACCAATTTAGCCCGTTTGCATGCATATTGGTCGTTTGAATTTTGGTATGCTCTTTGACTACTAGTTGGCCTTAGAGGTCTCTTTTGGGTGTCATCGTCATGGATAGTGGAGTTTCTTTTTCTCCCTCATTTACTGCTACCCATCCCATGATACCTACTCATTTCATGGGGACGGATCCTTCCTCTCTTCACAATGGTATGAAGAATTATAACACTCAGTCTGCACCTTGGGTCTCTAGTCATTTTTCTGTTGATATGCCTTCACCCGTGTAATCCTCTCCCTGGCCCACGTATATGAATCCTAACATTGGATCAGGGGGCACCATGGATCTGATGCCTACTTCTTCATTTGATATGAGTCGTGTCCCCGTGGGAGGTTGGAACCTTCCACCTTATGGATCCAATGCTAGTTATTCTCTTCCAAGAGCAAATGCTCAGATGGGTGCTTATTCCACTTATTACGCCCCATCCGTGTATATTTCGTCTGCAATGTCAGTTCCATCGAACACTTTTTCCATAACAGGCCCTCAAGTACCTCCAGGTATTTCGTATGGGGAAAATCAATTTTACGGTTCGGGCTACCTTCTTTACAGGACCCCTTCATAAGGGGGAAACATATATCATCACTCGAATAATTCTTATCCTACCTCGGTCTCTTCGCAGACCTCTATGATGATGCCCATCCAAACCTCTTCGGACCATTTTGGCGTAAGCCACCACCTTTCTGGGTAGGGATAGGGGGTACACTAGGATCCTTCCTGGACTGCAATGTTTCAAAACCAATCTTTCCCTAGAACTTGGCATCAAATTCCATAATCTACCGCTAGCCTAGTCATTGTCAGTCATACTAGTGCTCCATCACTGACCTCTGCCAATCACATCGGAGATGGGTCAACATTTTCTACAAATTATGTCTATATCTTGCACCCAACCTCTGCCAATTATGTTGGGGGCACCAACCTTTTCATCCCGAGTCACAGCCATGTCACATCTCCAACCTCTATTCATCATATAGGAGAAGAATCTCTTACCTCTATCAGTCATGACGAGAGCGTGTCACCAGTCGTTGTAAACAATGTTGGAGGCATCGAGAGGCCTATACGTCTCAGAAGTAAACCTAAATTCCTTTGCATAAATTGTGAAGGAAGTCATCTTATGCGTTTGTGTCCAGCTACCACCGAGATACCAGAATCATGGAGCTCTCCCAAGGGCCCATCAGATTTTGATACATCTATGGTTTCCCTACACCATGTCCCTCCTTTGATCGACACGGTGCTTTCTTCTTTCAAACTCACCCCCGTTGTCGAGGGTGATGTGTCCCCTATCCCTGTTGTCATGCATCCTCTTCAGCCTAGATATGAAGAGGTGGTCATACCAGTGCAATATCTTGTCAATTCCACTCTTCGTGTAGAGAATGATACATCCTTCAGTCATGTCATCAACATTCCTAATCCTACTACTTCTGAACGAGAGAGATTTATTCTTCCCCCAAATGCTCTCCCTCCAAGTCCTGACGAGGTTCCCTTCGATTGAGACGACCTGATGGGCATCCCATACCCCCACCTATGTCTTTTATGTTAATACCTTATTCGAACCATCACGAAGACTATATACTTCGTTAGCACTTTCTCCTCCTCAACTTGGAGAACTTTGGGTTTTCCCAAGATTTTGTTATCTATCCATAATATACTAACCTTCCATAGAAGACTGATACGGGAGCCTTGGCCTCCCCCTTTACATGTTGATTAGAACAGCATAACAAGTCTTAGTTAAGCTCTTTTCTAACTCGTCTAAAAAAAAAATATTGCCGAGTGATTTGTCCCTTTCACACTCATTAAATTGGATTTGAAAGGTCATGAGTCTTAGTTGATCTCTTTTCCGACTCATTACCAAAAATCGAAAATATCGTCGAGTGAACTTTTCTTTTTCACACTCGTAAATAGGATTTGAAAAGATGTCTATTTGGCACAATTTTATCCCTTTTTCACACCAAGTAGACTAAAAGACATAAAAAAAGGACTTTTTTGGCGTTAAGTTGTGATTTCATCTCATGCCCTCGCTTGCAGTATTGAGCCTTTAGTCGGTTCTCACTTTGCGTTATAAATCGTTGCCTAAGCAATTTTTGCATCCTCAACCAAGCAGATCCTTGTTTATATCCTTCGCAATTTGACACCCTATACCCTAGAGGGAACATCACCCTGAGTGTCCATCTCACACATGCATTTCCTTGCATTGAGCATAGGTACGTTCCATCGCTGGAACTAGTTTTGCTTACTTGTGACACTCGTTTCCTCCTCTGTATCATAGCATTCATTTGTTATGAAAAAAAAAAAAAAGACGGGCGGGAAGAGAATACTTTATTATAATTGGCAGCAGTCATGTCACCTTTGAACATAGCACAAAATTATTGAGTCATTGTGTCATCATAATTTTGGGTTTAGCATGGCCTTAGGAAGTTGATATCATTACAGAGTTTTTCTCTATCGACTGGTTACTCTTCCAGTCCCTATAGAGAACATTATTGATTCCTCCTGCATCAAATAGTTACATCATTGAGTCTATGTTGTCAGAGTCTACCACATGTCTCATGCTCTTATTCAAAGGAAGTCTATCAACATGTGTCGTCCATTCCTCAAAACTCTTGACTTTTCATGTCGTCCATACCCTCAATTTGTCTCAGAATCTGTAACAACCAAATATTTCTAAACATCATTAAGTTTCATAAGCATTTTATTTAGTAAACAGAATCAATAACTTCATAGCATAATATGGATTTTGATAACAGTAACTTCAGTAACTTAGATTTACCAATAAATACTGAATTCATGGCAGAAATGAAATAAATACATAACTTAACAAAGTACATGGTACTGATGCTAATTTATGTTGCCTCTTTCCTTGTTGTTTCCTTTCTGCTACCTGATACACAGATCAACCCTGCCACAAACAAGAAAATAACTGCCCAAAACTATTGTCCTCCCTGCCAACTAGGAAAACTACCTAGCTCCAGGATATCTACGGATATCTTGGCCCCCGTGCCCAAAACCTCCAGCAACTCGGTGCCTCAACTTTTCAAAAGCCACCGTCCCAAAACTCTTTGCTCACAGCAATGTCGTGCTCCTCAGAAAATCCATCCTCCCTCCCGTCAACCTCCTTCCTCCCTTATACCTCCTTCACTGACTCCTCATTACTTCTTCAACCACCTCTGTGCATGTCCCTTCCCTTTCCTTTAATGTTTTATCTTCTCAGGATTCATAGGCTCCCTCTCTGCATACGCAACCATTTTATAACATTTTTCATTGATCTTTTAGATTTACTTCTCTGGTCATTAAATGTGATCTGTAGTTAGAGTATTACTTAGTTAACCACAATTATTTTCTTTAATTAATTTTACTTTATAATCTTGAAATATTTATTTAACTAGGGTCGTTACATACACCCACCCTTCAAGAAACTTCGTCCCGAAGTTAAGGTATCTGATGGTACAAAGGAAAAGAGCATGGTTCACACATTCGCAACAAGTAACTGACATTATCAGCAAGTAAGTCAAGAAAGCTCATACATACTAGTGTATATGTACAAGAAATGCATGTGTAGCTAGTACATGCAAGTCTCGTGCATGTACTAATAATCAAACTATCATTCTTTAGTAATTTATGTATGTATTCAATCCAGTCAGCAAGGCTAGTCTTTTATAAAAGACAACAATCAATTAATTGTGTGAGAAATCCTTTAATTACAATTGTCCGGTTCAATAATTGATTTTAAACAATTGTGGTTTAGTTATGTCATAATGAATATCCATGTATACATATTTCTTTTTTTTTTAAGGGAAGACATCAATTCCACCACAAGACAAATCTCCATATTGTCACAACTATTACTACTCATCCTTCCTCCCTAACCTACTTCCAGCTCCATTCCTATCCTTCCTCTGCTAGACTATCTTGGAGCGTCAACTATATTGACCTAACTCCAAATAGAACCCGTAAGTGGAAGTGTCGCTATCTCGACCAAGCTTCCCTAGAAGGCAACTGACAGTCACCATCACACATCATGGGGAGCGTGAACTAGCACCGTTCTCCCATGACTTCAGGTTTCGGAGGATACACGTTGGGAAATTCCTCCACCCCTCCTAACAGAACCAGGGTCAACACCCTACAATGGAGGATACACGGTGGGAAATACCTCCACCCCTCCTAACAGAACTAGGGTCAACACCCTACAATGGGACATACAGGGGCACCGTGTTGCTGGAGGTTTTGTCATCATTTATTCGGTTTTGGGCAGTGTTAGTACCAAAAATCATGCACTAGTCCACATATCATAGCAATGCATCCAAATCAATATAATTTGCACATACATTATTCATACCATAATGTTTCTCGGTTAGTGGTTCTGATATCCACTTTCATCATCATTATCACTTGGCTATTTCATAGCCCATAACCTGCAGGTTAGTCTGCAACACAAACTCGTACATTTCTATGCATTATCGTCATATAATTTCATACTATCATCATTTCAATTTGGTATCCCTGTATCGATACATTAACATCAAAGTTTTCCAATTAGATTTAGATTTCATAATATCCCATAATTCAAACTTTTCACCCATTCACAAGATTATCATTTACCCAAAATAGATTTCATCGCATCGAACATCATTCTAATAGTATTTAAACATTCAACAATTTCACTTTCTCACAATATGTCGCATCATATACATCATCATAAATAACATTTAAACATT
>ML815010.1:21203-37120 GCA_009831015.1 Picea engelmannii | reverse complement strand
ATCGCATCGAACATCATTCTAATAGTATTTAAACATTCAACAATTTCACTTTCTCACAATATGTCGCATCATATACATCATCATAAATAACATTTAAACATTCGTGAAATTTACATTCACATAATAGATCGCATTACATGCATTATCATCAACAACATTTAAACATTCATTACAGTTCATAAGTTTAAAGTTTATGTGTATCACTTAATAGTTTCACTGTGACTAGGAAATAAAGTGTATAGGCCTCACGTAATCCTGGCTGTCTAAATCAAAAGGTAGTGTTACATACACCCCACCTTTGAGAAACATATTCTCGAGGTGGTCAAAATAGTGAGGGATAATCTCATTGTAGTGTCTCGGCGTCCTCCCAAGTAGCAGATCCTGGACTACACTTGTCCCATTGGACCTTAACTTGGTCTACTAGACGGTTTCTGAGCTGTCAGACTCTACGGTCCAATATGCGTAACGGTTCTACCGTGAGAGTTCCCACGTCCGATACCTGCAATTCTTTCCAATTTAGTTTATGTGATTCATCAGCAACATAATGACGTAAAACAGATACATGAAATACATTATGAGTTTTATGCAAGTGGGGTGGCAGTACGAGACGATAGGAAACGGGTCCAATTTTCTCTTGGACCCTAAATGGCCCTATAAACTGAGGTGACAACTTTGTCCCTTTCCCGAACCATATGGTACTCTTATTAGGCCTGATACAAATGAAAACCCGGTCCCCCACTTCATAATTTCGGTCGGTCCTATGTGCATCCGCATAACTTTTCTGTCTATCATGTGCTTCCTTTAGTCTCTGCCTGATCTGAATCACCTGTTCCTCCATTTCCTGAATCAATTCTGGCCCAATTGTTACTCGGTCTTCTAATCTATCCCAACTCAATGGTGTTCTGCATGGCCTTCCATACAAGGCTTCGTATGGTGGCATTCCGATGGAACTATGATAATTGTTATTGTATGCAAACTCTACCAAAGGTAGGTACTTCTCCCACTAGGTTTGATTATCCATTACATACATCCTAAGCATGTCTTCCATAACTTGATTTACTTTCTCAGTTTGCCCATTTGTTTCAGGATGATAAGTTGTGCTTAAGTTCAATTAAGTCCCCAATGTTGACTGTAAACTTGTCCAAAATCTTGAAGTGAATCTGGAGTCCCTATCTGAAATAATCTTCTTTGGTACCCCGTGTAAACGGATAACCTCGCTTATAAAAACTCGTGCCACATCAGTGACATCGTAAGTGTCTCTAACTGGAATGAAATGAGCACTCTTGGTTAACTTATCCACTATCACAAGAATGGCATTGTGTCTATGAGATGTGAGCGGAAACCCTACAACAAAATCCACTGAGATGACTTCCCACTTGGACATAGGGACATCATGTGGTTGTAGGAGGCCTACCGGGTGATGGTGGTCGGCCTTCACCTGTTGACACTCTAGGCATCTGGCGACGAAATGGACTACATTGCGCTTCATGCCTACCCAAAAGAAGAGTTTCTTCATCTCCGCGTACATCTTCTTCACACCCAGATGTGCGGAATAAAATGCTCTATGGGATTCCTTCAGTATGATGCTTCGAATATCCCCATTCTCCGGGATGTACATCCTTCCTCGATATCTTAACAATCCGTCTGTTTCCAGATTATATCCTTCATACTTTGGGTCTATCCGCCTCCCACTCTGGAGGTTTGAAGTAACCTTTAAATACCAACTGTCTCCTAGTAGTTGTGTCAACACATGTTCCCTCAGACTGACCTTTAAGGGTACCAAGGAGAAGATACGTGGTCTCCTACTCAAGGCATCTGCGACCACATTTTCCTTCCCCTTTATGTACGAAATACCAAAATCATACTCACTCATAAACTCACTCCATCGCCTTTGTCTGGCATTCAGATCTCTTTGAGTGAAGAGATGTTTTAAACTTTGATGGTTCGTTTTGAGTTCAAAGTTTCACCCCACAAGATAGTGCCTCCAAATTTTCAGAGCTAGCATTACAGCTGCCAACTCTAAATCATGAGTCGCGTATAACTCCTCGTGCTTCTTAAACTTTCTTGACACATAAGCTATCACTCCTCCATCCTGCATTAGCACGGCCCCCAATCCTTGTTTTGAGGCATCCGTGCAGACCATAAAGTCCTTTTCCATATCTAGCACTCATAGAATTGGCGCACTAGTTAGTAACCTCTTAAGCTCAATGAATGCACTATCACATTCTTCTGTCCATTCATACCTGGCCCCCTTGCGTTGCAAAGTGGTGATGGGTTTCGCTATTTTTGAGAATCCTTCCACAAATCTCCGGTAATAACCCACTAGCCCCATGAAGCTTCTCACCTCATGTGCATTTTTCGGTACTGGCCATTCCAGAATGGCCTTTACCTTTTCTGGGTCCACCGAGATTCCTTCGCCTGAAATGATATGACCTAAATAGTGGATCTCTTTCTGGAAGAAGGAACACTTCAACAACTTCCCATACAATTTTTTCTCCCTAAGGCAAGACAACACTATCCGCAAATGTTCCTAGTGTTCTCTTTCATTCCTGGAATAGATGAGAATGTCATCCAGAAAAACTTGTACAAATCGATCTAAGTACTTCCGGAATACGTCGTTCATGAGGCTCATGAACACTGCTGGTGCATTAGTCAATCCGAAAGGTACCACAACAAACTCGTAATGTCCAAACCGAGTTCGAAGGGCAGTTTTTTGGATATCACCTTCCTTAATCCTTAATTGATGATACCCAGATCGCAAATCGATCTTTGAGAATATTGTTGCTCCCTTCATCTGATCGAAGAGGTCATCTATTCGCGACATTGGGTACCTATTTTTCACTGTAGCACGGTTCAAGTCCTTGTAGTCTATACACAATCATAAGGATCCATCCTTCTTCTTTACAAAAATCACCGGTGCACCCCAAGGTGAGACATTGGGCCTTACTAGCCCTAAGTCTAGTAACTCCTTCAACTGCATTTGCAATTCACAAAGTTCCTGCGCCGTCATCCGATACGGAGTCTTGGATATTGGTTCTACACCAGGTTTTATCTCAATAGTAAAATCAAGCTCCCTCTCCGTAGGTAACCCTGGTAACTCGTTCGGAAAAACATCCTGAAATTCTGACAAAACCGGGTACTGATCCAATGAGGGTCCCTTCCTTTCTTTCACTGCCTCCACTACATAAAGTCGACATCCTTGTCTCAAGCATCGCTTAACCTTCATAGTTGATATAAAGCATAATGACACTTTTCTCTGTACACCTTGGATCTCTATCGGTCTTCCTTCATCATCAATACAAAGCACCTTCTTTGCAAAACAATCTACCAAAGCTCGATGAGTTGCTAACCAATCCATCCCAATGATTAGGTCATACGCCCCAAGAGCAGTGACGTATACCTTCAACCTGGTAGTGCACACTCCTAGGTCTACTATACAATTATCAACACTAGGTCCTACAGCTTGTTTTTCCCCGGAAGCCATCTCGATTTGCTTAAAGTCATCGTGCTCATAGGCTGCCAGCCCACTCTTTTCTAATGCAGATGGTGAAATGAAACTATCTGTCGCACCAGAATCAAACAAAATCTTAACATTAATATGATTTAGCATACCTGATGACTCCACCACGGTAGATTGATGTTCGGCCTGGCGGTTATTAACCGCTGCGTAAATCTGGTGGTTGCTACTTGACCTCCCCATTGGTGCCTTTCCTTCTCTATGCACAAACCCTGATTGTAACTCTGGGCAGTCCCATAAGTAACGGGGTCCTTCGCATCTCCAAGAGGCAATACGAGATTGAACAGGTGCATTGTTATGTGACTGATTCCTAAACGAGTTTCTTCCCCTGGAACCCCTGCCCCTACTAGTTGTTCCTCGAGATGGTCGGGGACCTGTCTGCACCATTGGCGATGAACAAGATGTTGCACTAGTTGCCATTGAAATCCCTGCATCTACTGTCCTTGGCACGACTCTGTTACCATAAGGTGGTGGCCTTGAGCCCCCTCCCCTAGGAAATGTCCTCGGGGTCTTTCCTACGAATCCAGGATGATGTGGAAATGTCGATCTTGTACCCCCTGTTAAGTTCATGTGTTCTTCTGCGTAACACGCATTCTCTACCGCCTCCGCTACTGAAGACGGTTTCCACATCCTCACCATAGCTCTTATCTTTGGGTTCAATCCATAAACAAAGCGCTCTGCCTGTCGCTGGTCATTGTCCATATACGAAACATACTTGACCAGTTCCATAAACCTGATCTCGTATTCTTCTACAGTTCTGTTTTCTTGTACTAAGGCATGAAATGCCCCTACTTGTTGCTCCTCGTAGTATGCTGGTAGATATTTCCTTCGGAACCTCTCCTCGAAAAGCTCCCAAGATACTATATATGGGGTAAGGTTTAGTTGTCTTTCCAAGTTGCCCCACCAGTTCAAGGCGCTGTCTCTTAACTGGAAAATTGTGATCTTTGCCTTTGAATTGGACGCATAGTCCCTTAAGGCAAAACACCTTGTCATGCCTTCCAACCATGCTTCCGCGCGTTCACTGGCGTGACCTCTGGCAAACTCTGGAAGTTTGATCTTTTGCAACTCTCGTGTGATGTCTTCAGGTGGAAATTCTCCCCTTGAGTTCCTTGATGCTTCTGGATTACCCGTTCCAGATGGTGGGGGTTCCATTTTAGTCCCTGCTGGTTGGCGCCCCTTTAAAGTCTCATTAATGGCTTCCAACAAGCACAGTATGAGGGCTAGTTCGAGCGATGGTGGTGGTGGTGCTGGTGGTGTTGATGGTGTTGATGGTGTTGATGGTGTGGGTGGCGTCGGTGGTGCCCGCGACGATGCTCCCCTTCCTTGACCCCTTTGAGTCCTGACCATCTTGTATGACTTAACCTGTATCACCCCAAAGTTGTCCGGGTGAATTCAAGGATGTTTCAGATCGGTGCTACTTAATCTTAGAAACAGGGTTAGGTGTAAGTTTTCTTTACTTGTCTGTAAACAGACATTACTCCATCAGGGGAATTGGCTAGGTTTGGGTTAGGATTAAGCGTCTAATCTTGGTTAACAACGAATTTTAAGGTAGATTAACCTTAAACTTAAATAAATACCTAATTACTTTAAGTTATTCTCAACCCAATTAACCTTTCATTAATTTTAACTAACATGACCTTTATTTATATATAAATTATTTATACTAAATTATTCAATTTACTTTAAATTAGTTTTAACACTTTATATTATATTTATATAAATAATTGAACATATACCTAAGGGTTCGGGCACGCATGGGTTCCACGTGCTCGTCTGGCTTTCTCAAGCTTCCTCGTATCTAACCCCCAAATTCTACACCTGTCAGCCTTTCCACTCTCTACACGTCCTTTCTCTGTCTCACTTCCTCATCCACTAGGACTTTCCTCGCATCAGTATTTCTCCACCACAGATCTGCCTCTGCCCTGCTCAGAGGTTTCCAGAATCTCCCTTGCCATGGCTCGCATCCTCACCGTCGTTCTGAGCACTTTACTAGTACTGGTTATTGTTGTATATGCTCCAGTTCGCTTTGCAGAAACAGAGTATATTGGTGTGGCCACTGACAAGATCTAGGACCTAGAGTCTGGTCTCTTTGAAATATCGGGAACCAATCCCCTGTCTGTACACTTTGCGGAGCTCGCCCTCAGCTATGGTAAGAGGTACGATTCAGTCCGCATGTTGTGCATAGTTTCAATACCTTCATGAAGAACGCGGAGTTATTCGAATTAAGAAATTGCACAAACCTTCCTTACGTTGTGGTAATGAATGGTAATTTCTTCTTTTGAACAAAAGATTTGCTTGTAATTCTAGCCCTGTACGGATTTTGGTATTTTTCCTTTAATTTATTTCATTTATATTTATAAATTTATTCGACTGTGCATATGCATGTAGTTAGCTGCATATACATTGTCTTATGTATTGCTCACGGTCCTTTGCTCCTAACTGTAAAATTCCCGACTTAAATTTCGGGTTTCGGGGTTTCCTTATGCCCGATGTCGAGCGTCTCCTACCCTTACGGACTCCCGATCTCCGATATGCCGATGCGCTACCTTCTAGCTTTAGCCTTACCCTAGGCTATGCTTTGGTCCATGTGACCCTGTCCTATGTGACCGTAGTCCTATTCCCTGTCGGGATTCGGGGTTTCGGCGTTTGAGATGTCAACGCGTGCACGTCTTTAGGATTCCCGATCCCCCGATCCTCGATGAGCTCCTAGCGCCTTATCCCCTTAAGCTATGCTCGTGATCCACACAACCTCACCTTGTGACCACAGCTCTATACCTCCTTGTAGGGATTTTAGGTTCTAATTTCCCGATGAGTCCTTTGCCCTTAGCTCCTTCTGGCTAGGCTCTGGTCCATATGACCTGACTCCGTGTGACCGTAGTCAAACCTCCATCAGGGCTACGGGGTTTCCCATATCAAAGTGCGCATGTATCCAAGACTCACAACTCCCCGAATCGCGACGCGCCTTTGATAACACTAGCCCTCCTGGCTTAGCCCTGGCCGACGTGACCGTCACCCTGTGACCACTTACCTTAACCCGTCGGGGCTACGGGGTTTGTGATGCCTCGATGCACACACCCGCGGGATTCCCGATCGTCCAAATCTCGATGCCCTGTTACGCTTGACAGTTGGCCCCCACTACGCTGTTGTCCTTGACGCTCCATTACACTGACAACTAGCCTCCACTACGTCGTTGTCCTTCTCTGTTGTGATGACAGCTGGCCCCCACTGATCGGGGTTTTCACGGATCGCGAATTCACAATGCATAAACCGCTTGTCACCGGAATCCCTGATTCTCCGATGAACAAAACTCCAACGGTGCCCGATCCTTTGCCACCTGTCCTTGCAAATGGACGGTCCCGATTCCTCCAGGATTTTGGGACTTATGATGTCCTGAATTCCTTATCCTCAGGAACTCCGATTTCCCGATTTGCGACTTTCGTCTGATCCCTTACACCTGTCCCGTGTGAACGGACGGTTCAGATCTCGTCGGGGTTTTCACTTGGATTTCCTCAATCACTTGTCCACAGGAATGTCGATTTCCCGATGGCGAATATTTCGACCCACTCCGAATCTCAGACACCTGTCCCTCAGATGGACGGCTCTAATCTTGTCGATGTTTTGAGACTTGCAAGTCCCGATGCCTGGTGCCTCGGATCTCCGATACGAACGATCGCGTGACACATGCCCCTCCTCAGACAGATGGCTCAGATTGACTCTCAGGATTTCGAGACTTTCAAGGTCCCGGTTCTCATGACCTCGAGAACTCTGATTTCCCGATGGCCAATATCTCGACTCTCGTGTGATCTCCGCCACGTGTCCCATGCCAATCGGACGGTCCAAATTCTGTCGGGATTTCTCCCCTACTGTTCACGAAAGCTTAACCTTCATGCAACTCTTACAGATTCGACGATTATTAGCGATCTGATCCAAGATTTGACGACTCCGATAAATCCTCTTCGTGCGCTCCTCCTCCAGAGGCTAATCTCTGCGCAACTCTTCCCGATCCAGTGGCTTACGGGATTTCTATGTGAGATCCGACGGCTGTCGGTCTCCTTCTTCTGTAGGCTCCTCCTGAGCTCCTGTTGGACGTAGATGCCTCAACAGTCCAGATCTTCTTTCCCCGCCCGATCCGACAGCTCTGATCCTATCAGGAAATCGTGTATCGTGATTCCTTGATGCAACGATTCTACACTCCTGGAATCCTCGATGGGTAAAATCTCGATGCCTCCCTAAAATGATGATGCGTGTCCCTACTGAGATCAACGGTTGGGATCCATTCTCGGGATTTTGAGAACCACAAGGTCTCGATTCTCTGGCTTAACAAAACCTCGATGACTCTAATATCCCGGTGGCTCCTCCTCTGCACACTAGGACTTAAACCTTACGCAACTACTCGAGATCTAACGGCTGACAAGATTTCGCCCGAGATCTGACGGCTCAGATCCGTTCTCCCGCGTAATAGACAACTCTCCTTTGAGATAATCGATTAGTTGCATAAAACATTACGTAGTGTTAAATTTACTTTCTTGGCAAGGTTAAAATTTGCATGGGTCTATAGTTCCTGAGATTTTTCACTATTTAAAATTTCACTGAGGCTAGTACAGGTAACTAGTTTACACTATTCCCGCGCGATACAAGTCTTCTACATTTCCTTTTTCCTGCTGCGCATTGGCAGTTCCTCACTTAGTTAAGTTCGAGATGAAGTAGGCCTTTTCAAGGTCCTGCAAATGTCCTTTTGCATTTATATAGTATAATTCATGTAGTTATTGAATCTTTCCGACTTCAAGCCTTGGATAAAAGCTTTCCCAAACATTTTCATCGATTTCAGGCGTCTATCTTACCCGAAACTTCATTGACAAGTATTGCTCAAATAAATTTAAGTTATCATCTCTGTTTTTTTTTGTGCTTAATAGCTTTATTCAGGCTACTTTAAGGGTGGCCATTTTGTGGGAAGTGATCCTTCAAACTATCTGGTTTGCTGCCACTTATTTTAAAGGGTGTCCCTTTAAATATTCAGACTAAGACTGTATTATCCATTTATGATCCGGTTAAAGGGTATTGCCTAAAGTTGTTTCTTGTGATACATCTATGAGATCATTTGCTTGGGTAATGTAAGGGTGCTACCTTCTGTATATTTTCAGATATTGTATCCGTCATATTGGGTCAAACTGAACATGTTTTGTTTGTAGTTTAAGCGTGGTTGGAGTTAACACTCGAGGTTTTGTCCCTTAGGCCCAGATTTTAAACTAAGACGCTCTGATACCATATGTAACAACCAAATATTTCTAAACATCGTTAAGTTTCATAATCATTTTATTTACTAAATAGAATCAATAACTTCATAGCATAATATGGATTTTGATAACAGTAACTTCAGTAACTTAGATTTACCAATAAATACTGAATTCATGGCGGAAATGAAATAAATACATAACTTAACAAAGTACCTGGTACTGATGCTAATTTATGTTGCCTCTTTCCTTGCTGCTGCCTTTCTGCTACCTGATACACAGATCAACCCTGCCAAAAACAAGAAAATAACTACCCAAAACTATTGTCCTCCCTGCCAACTAGGAAAACTACCTAGCGCCAGGATATCTATGGATATCCTGGCCCCCGTGCCCAAAACCTCTAGCAACTCGGTGCCTCAACTGTTCAAAAGCCACCATCCCAAAACTCTTTGCTCATAGCAATGTCGTGCTCCTCAGAAAATCCATCCTTCCTCCCTTATCCCTTCTTCACCGACTCCTCATTACTTCTTCAACCACCTCTGTGCATTTCCCTTCCCTTTCCTTTAATGTTTTATCTTCTCAGGATTCATAGGCTCCCTCTCTGCATACGCAACCATTTTATAACATTTTTCATTGATCTTTTAGATTTACTTCTCAGGTCATTAAATGTGATCTGTAGTTAGAGTATTACTTAGTTAACCACAATTATTTTCTTTAATTAATTTTACTTTATAATCTTTAAATATTTATTTAACTAGGGTCGTTACAAAATCACATGATATTATGGTCTTATCATGCACCCTAGCCCTACTTTCATCATTGGTAGGTCACCTTGAACCCAACAGTCGACATTTCATCATCAATCGGTCATTGGGTGGTTTCCCTTGTGTTCGACAGCAAGACGTCTATTCACACTTTGGGATTCATGCAGTGTCTTGGATGCCATTAGCCTTATTGGTGGTTTCCTCGCCTTTGTCAGTAGTTTTCATCATTTTCTACTATTCAGAGGGTATTTTTCGTGTACCACTTGCATTTGGCACACGCGAAAGACGCACTAGGTCGTTGGTTCGTGAGCATGTTCTTCATCCGATCTCCACCAAATTATGAAGCTCATGCTTTGTTCCTCGTGCAGATTCATGAAATATGCCTCAATGCTCTCCTTTCAGCGGGTCTCTTTCCATCGACTTTAGCTCATTTATTCTGGATCTGAAACCTAGATTTTTATGAGTACCTTGAGACTTGCAGTCATTAGTGGCAGGCTCTCTCACCATTGACAGATGGGAATACATCAATGTCTCTTGATCAATGGATTCCTCAGGTGTTCGACATTGACTCCTTTATTGACACTTGTAGGAATGTGCTTGGTGCCTTGATACCTACTTTCATTATTGGTAGGTTGTCTTGTGTTTGTTAACGGTATACCTCAATGACCGGTAATCAAACGATGTCTCATTTTGTTCAACCTCAACTCCTTTATTCACATGATGTAGACTTGCACCTTTGGAAGATGTGTAGAAGACTTGAAGACATCACTATGTGGCCAGAGCTTTCCTGAGTTGTTGCTTCCTTTTCATTGGACCAACACCTATTTGACTACAGTGATCATGAGACATCAGATTATACTCCATCGTATATAGATATCTTCAGATTGGTTTTGAGACTGATTCTACTGGGCCTTGTTCGTGATTATGATATCTTTTGCATATAACCGCATTTGTATTTGCCTATTCATGGCCACAGACACTTATTCGGTATATTTTCCACATGGATCTGCATTGTATTCTATTGGAAGCCATGTATGTAAAGTCAAAACAGAATGTAATGAGCAACTAGTCTTTCTAGTTGGGTTTACACCACTCCACTTCTAGGTTATTTATAATGTATTTTGTCCATCGCAAATACTCCTCTGATCTCACACATTAGGGGGCATCTGTTATAGCAAGATTTGCCTCACCATTGTTATCTTGCACAGAGGGCCTTTTTCCATTTCCCTGTGCAGACTTGTCATCCCTTTTTGATGAATCTAGAGCTAAAAATACATATTTTTCCACTTATACATGCCCTATCTACTATACAACATCTGTATACGCAGGCTACTCCAATACAGCCCGTGTACATCGAGATTTGTGCCATAAAATACAAAAATGAAGTCGGTTTTCCATGTCACGACAAGCGATCTCTGATCATTGACCTTCCATATACTAGAAACGTTTCGACTCGGCCCTTCAGTTGCATTTTGAAGGCTATAAGAACACAATTCTGAGCTATGGAAAAAAGAAGAAAGCATTCAACTTTGAAAGAAAAGTTAATCTAGAGAAATTACTTCATATTGAGTCTTCATCCCTTTGTCCCTCAAGTATGAACACAGTGTTCAACCCCCAAGCTCTTTCCCTATTGTTGAGAGAACCTTATTGTCTCTTTTCTATGAGCTTGCCTTTGGTGGAGGATTGAAGTGGTGGAGATCCAGTTGGAAGGAACTTGGTTTCTTGGTTTTGAACCGTGCCGACACGAAAGTATGTAATGTTTTCGCTTCTACTGATCATTTATTAATAGAAATACTCCTTTCTTGTCCAATTGGTATTGTGCAAATATATGATTATTATCCATGGGCATATTTGTAATGTTTATTAATGGATTATGCTATCTAATGTGCTAACCCCTTTATATTATCACTATATACTTGCTCTTCTTGTTTGTCGAGAACTTGTTGCAGGTACAAAGCTTTGGGTCAAAGTAATCAACGGTGGAACATCATCAAACATTGGATCGAGGTAGGCTTCTTTCTTATATTGCTTGCACATTGGTTTATATAGCATATGTTGGAATTGAGTAGATTTTTGCAATCATACCTGTATGTTCGGGTTTACCCTGGCCATAGAGAGTTTTTCCCTTGTAACAGTCTAATAGTGATGTCTCTAGGTACATTACTGGGGGCAACCGAATCTGCTGGAGGATCAGGATGAATTTGAGTTGTAGGCTCATCTGGAACACTATCTATCTCCCTCTGAATTTCTAAATGAGGAGAAGGTATTGTGTCACCATCTATTTCCATCTGAGATTCTTTGGATTTATGGAAGGCTACTTCTTCTTCAAAGGTGACTTTTCTACTTACTTCAATTTGTCTTTGTCCCGGGATGTAAATTCGGTATTCTTTTGAGGATTCATGTAACGAACTGCGTCGTTACGACATCCAATCTAGTGACAGGTGCAAAAAAAAAATTGTTTTTTAAAAGTGTGTGTGTGTGTGAGTACAAGGAAACAAAAAACAACCCATTCGACTATGCATCGCCGCCCGACGACGAATACGACGCAACCAGGATGAACATAAGAAGATGACCAGGACGCACGACACGTAACCACAAGCATAAATGAGGATCACACGACAAGGTAAAACTGACTGCTAAATACGACTGACCTCCCGCCCGTCCTACCCTGCAATGGTTAGGACCTCCAAGACACATAAGCAACGATCAAGCCCAGGGTCCCATCTATTTTAACCATTTAAGGTCTCAGGGCTGGCGACTGTTCTGAGGAACATGGAGGTGTCTACATCCCACCCGACACAACATGCCCAACAACTAACTGAATACAATCAAGTACAACATAAATAAGAAGAACAAATACCTCCCTTACGGAAGGCACGTGACAAGAGGACTCCGACAACAAAACCCAAAATTCAACATTATTTAAATGAATCAACAACCCTCAATTTACTAACTCCGCGTAGTTTAGTACGTAAATCTAGGTCATGGCGTCATATATGTTATTAACAAAAACACAATACCACCGTCATGTATTATTAACCATCATTCATTTGTATCGCATATCTGGACCATGATCTTACCATTACAATAGCTCTTATATGCTACAACCACCAAAATTCTAATAACCTTTTCAAGATAAACATTTAATTCCAACATGAGGAGCTCTCAATGCTATGTCACTATAATCATAAATCTCAATGATAATGCAAAATACTATCATATTCACAAGTAACATCATAGTTGAAATAACACTACATCATCTTAATTTAAAATGGCCATTAAAATACTAGAATTCTAACATGTCAATACTTGTAAGGGGCAATATTGGAAAGGACAACTATCACCATTAATAATGACATGATTCAAGATAACCATTAATTACAAATGTTAATATATATAAATAGCATCATAAATATAGGAACATCAATTGAGAATATCCATATTCATCCTAATCAATATGGCAATCTATAAAATGTTAAAATTTAAAATGATAATAAATAAAAAGGCAAAATTGGGAAATTCCCAGCCATTAATGTTAATATTAATGTTGCCAATCATTAGGATAACCTTTATTTAAGGGAGTCAATATTTAGAGACAACATCATCATGATGGGTGGCATTAATTTTGTAGATAACCATACACATAGTAAGTAGAAAAATGGCAGTCTATACATAATGAAATATTAAGGACAATAACAAAAGGGAAACTTCTGGGAATGGCAACAATCAGCATTACAATGATAACAAGTAAGGATCACCATTAATTTAAGGAGGTCAATAGAGATTACCTCCTAGATATAAGTGACATCTCATTGAGATAGCAACACACATCATAAAAGGTAATTTACAAATGATAACATTTAAAATGACCATAATTAAAACCACGATGCATAAAAGTCAATAGAGGATGTTTCCAAATATTAATCAAATATTGAACAGCAATATTGAAACGGCATTAACCTAATATTGAAACAGCAATATTGAAACGGTATTAACCAATTATTGGAACAGCAATATTGAAACGGTATTAACCAAATATTGAAACAGCAATATGGGAACAACAATATTGAAACAGTATTAACCAATTATTGGAACAGCAATATTGAAACAGCAATATTAATGATGATATTAATCGCTATCATGGGAAACACAATTGTCAACGATATTACACTGTAAGGCAATAAACAATATACACTGTAAGGCAGTAACCACGCACTGTAATAAATTAAAAACGCACGCAGCAAGGCAATGACCACGCACTGAGATATCCATGCTTGTTCTGGAGGATCACCGGGTCAAAACGCAGACCAGAGATTGGGGAATAACGCACTCAGTTAGGAAAAATGGATGACACACGCAGCAAGTCATAGAAAAATAAACACTCAGGAATGGAATGAACGCCCAGCAGTCAACGCCCAGGTAATAATGGAAATACATAACTCTAATCGAAGTGGGGACAGAGAAATAAAGACGCCCCCATCGAAAGGTAAATACAGTCACACAAAAATAAAACCCTGGATGCGGACAGAACACACCATCCTCCTTCAGTCTGTTCCATAACCAATCGGAAAGTTGAATTGAAACGCACCCTGTTGAAGGAAAACGCGGGCTGATTGACAGGAAAACGCAGTCTAAAATGAGGTAACAATGCGCAGCAATCAATGCCTGTCTCGAACAAAGAAGGCCAATTAAAATGCCAAGATATCAACAGCAAACAAAACGTCCATTATCAGATGCTAAGACTCCCAAGACAAGTGGCAAAAAAAATGCCCAATATCATTAACAGAACGCAGACCAGTGAGCGTGTACACCGCAGTTCAGACACCCAATATCAAAAATTCAGATTAGCCAGCATGCAAAACGCACTGTTTATTCAACGCCCATTAATAGTATACAAACGCCCCATTCTAACAGTGGCGAATTCGCCCAATAACCGTTACAAAAATTCCCAACATCACCGTGTAAAAAATGCCCCAAGACAGATGCAAGAATGCCCCAAACGCACAGTGGCAAAAACGCCCCAAAACAAAAGGAAAATGCAACTCATAACTGCCCCTCTATACCGTAAAAAAAAACGCAGACCATTAGGTAAAATGTTGTTCAAGAACGCCCAACTGTCATGTAAAAGAACGCAAATCATGAAGCCTTTAAACTCAGATCAATCGCCCCATATCATTTAAAAACGCAGGCTTTTAAAATGCAGATCATAAACAAAACGCAGATTATTAAAAACGCAAATGACTTAGAAACAATCAACAAGTTCCAACGAAATGTCAACGATTTGGTGAGCACGCAAAATCAAGCCAATGCAACTAAATTGCAGCAATGATCAATGAAGGACCAAACGAAATGCCAACTACCAAGAAATCAATTTCGACCATTTCCAGAATACAAGCGATTTTCATTAGATGATTCCAGTAACTCAATACTCAGTCCTAAATTATAACAGCCATCGTTTTATACAGTCAAGGTCATCAAATAAAAGATATAACAGCGATATTAAACATTACACATTACCGCACCATCATTTAATTTGCACAGTCCATATTTTGGCAGAAAGATTTCATACAGTCAGAGCGACGAATGGAAGGGAAAATACAGCATAAATAACATTAAAATTGCCGAATATAAAAGTGCATTCTACTTCACCAATTAATTTCATACCGTTGCCTTTGCTTGCCTCGGACGACATCCCACGCTCCGTGTCGCTTCCCTCGCTCCGTGCCGCTTCTCTCGCTCTGTGCCGCTTCTGCTTGCCGACCAAAGAAAGCTCGCCGGTACCTCCCAGCCAAACGCTAGGGGTACTCTGCTTCCCCCTTAGCCCCCCGAGCCACAAAGGGGCCACACAAGAACCAGAGATAGACTAGTGTCTCAGCTCGCCTCCACGGCTGAGCTACCACTCCAAACCCAGCTGAGATAAACCCAACTCCTCACAAGCAACCTGTCAAGCCACAATTCAGCAGCGTAACGTTACGCTAACCGTTCCTCCCTCTTCACTTCCTTTCTCTTTCTTTTATAGGAATTTGAGACCCACCTACTTTCCTAATCATTAATTAATTAATTTTTAATGAAAAACCTCTAAACAATCTCCGTCGTCCAAGTGTCACTCATCCCTAGGGTTCTCCAAAAATTAATTTATTTTTTAAAATTAAAAGACTCAATTCCCTCACTCCCCCAAAAATCGCTCCTTAAATTACTCCTAGGGTTCCTAGATCCCCTCTCATGCTTTTAATCACTTTCCTAAAATGAAGTTTTTGAAATTTAGTAACTCCTTAAATGTTGATTCCTTTTTGCTTTTTACCCTATGTCCCCTACTTTCCAATATTAAGTTTCCTTTAATTCTAGTTTCCTTATTTCCATTTTTATTCCTCTCTTTTATTATTATTTATTATTATTTAAACCCAA
>ML815010.1:0-21033 GCA_009831015.1 Picea engelmannii | reverse complement strand
GCGACGTGCCCTTCAGGACGCACTACGTGCTCCAAGGGTGCCACTCGCCTTGTTTGCTTCTGTTGCGCGACGTGCCCTTCAGGATGCACCACATGCTCCAAGGGTGCCACTCGTTGGCTTGACAGATTGGTAGACTCTATAACCCCTGGAGTCAACACTCCGCCAGGTGAGCTTGTGTGAGACTAAGGGCTCTAAGGAATAAGGCCCCTGCCTTATTACGCGCCCCTTAGAATCATCGTGAGCGACTGTCGCAGTCTACCCTCACGGCATCGTGGTTCCTCTCGAACTAGGTAATCGTTAACCTACAGTTCGAGCCACGGCGGGAGTGCTAGTAGGCTGTGGCAGGGCTGCTATCCACACCTCTCCCTCAATCTCTCTGGACCTCGTGTGTGGCCCCTTTACTCCAGATGTGAGTCTGGTCAGCAAGCTATCATCAGCATGCATCATCAACCATCATGTCAGATCATGTCAACAGCATATCATAAAATCAATAGTCATATCATCAAAACAAAACAATATCACCGTAAATGAAACAACTCGAATAGCCCACTCCCTGACTCAATCCGGAGTCCAAGGGAGTTCCACTGATGCCTCTGCATCCTCAAGGTCCAAAACCCTGCACACTCAATGAAACTGAGTCAGCAGCACCTGTCTACATCAAGGTAGCAAAAACATCCTGTCGTATAATTTAACGCATCATAATGAAGGAAAAATTTTTATCATCATAAAAATCTAGATCACTTGCGAGCAAGTGTCCTCAAAGAATAAGTTTGGTAAGTGTGTCAGAGCGGGATGTTACAATTCACTGTATCCTACAAAAGTACCTTTCCTTCCTGAAGGCTCTAGTTTGGATCTCTTTTCTTTAGGTACATGAAGGTACACTGGACATCCAAATATTCTGAAGTGTCCAATTTCATATTTCACTTTAGTGAATGCTTCTTCTGGAGTAATGTTTTTTAGGATCTGATGAGGGCTATAGTTTTGAACATATACTACATTCATACATGCTCATTCCCATAGAATCATTGGTAGACTCTGATCATGTATCATTGATTTAGTTGCTTCAATGATGGTTTTGTTCTTCCTTTCATCAACCCCATTTTGTTGAGGGTTGTATAGAACTGTGAGCTCCCTCTTGATCCCTTCTTCAATACAAAAATTGATGAATTATTTTGTGGTGTATTCTCCTCCATTGTCTGATCTCAATACTTTGATTTTTCTTCCGGTCAAGTTTTCAACCTAAGCTTTGAATTCTTGGAATTTGGCAAGGACTCCATCCTTGTTCTTCATAAAATAGATTTAGGTCTTCATCTATGAATAGTACATAGTAAAAGTACCCATTTAGGGATGGAATGGTCATTGGCCCACATACATCTGAATGAATCAAGTCCAAAATTTCCTTGGATTTGTTGTCACTGCTGGGAAAGGATCCTTTAACATTTTTACCAAGGGCACACCCTTTGCAAATGCCTTCATGTTGGATCTGGATCTCTGGTAGACCTGTTACCATTTTCCTTAGAGCTAGAAGAGCTCTATAATGAATGTGAAAAATCCTTCTATGCCATAGCTCACTTAGGTTGATGGTGTCATGTAGTAAGGCTTGAACTAGTTTGATGGTCAACTTGTATAGGATGTTGTCTCTGACATTGATTTCTTTGAAAGAGATTATATGAGAGTATGTGTTCCATGCAAGGACTCTCCCTTCTGAGAAAATGATTTTGTAACCTTTTTCTTCAAGAGCCGAAATAGAGACAAGTTTTTTCTTCATTCCTGGCACATATAAGACCTCTTCCAATTTGAGCTGCATATATGAATCTAGTTGGAAGGTGGAGGTTCCAACTCCTCTCACTTTATATCTAGCATCATCTCCAAGGACCACATGTAGATGTGTCTCTTTCTCAATGAAGTGTGTTAAATGATTTCTAATATCGGTCATGTGCCTGGAAGCACCACTATCAATTAGCCAAGTGTTTTCATTGAGAGGAACCATACTTGAGAGTGTTGAGATATTGCTTCCCAACATGAAATTGCTCATCTTCATAAACCGTTGTCAACTAGGCTAGAAAAACCTAACGGCTAGGCTAGGCTAACATTTATAGGTTTTGTTGGGCTTATGACTACCAACAATAAGCCTTTAAGTATGATATCTTTTTCAAGAAATTCTCAGAAATAAGATTCAAAGTTTTCTGCAAAATTTTGACGAAACCCTAGAATCTCTTAGGGTCAAAATTTTGAAAATGCCCAGAATTTAGTTCTGAGACTTGCTAGAGGTACGTTGAAGGAGGTTTTACCTTTCTAAGTATTTTTCAGCCCAAGTGTCCAAGTTATAGTGGTGGAATTTCTCTGAAAAAGGAGGTTGTACATATTTTTCTGGAAACCCTAGGAGGGTCGTACGATTTCTGCAAATGAGAGAGTAGAAGTTTTGGAGAAGGCTTGTGCAATGGGATCTTCAAGACCTATGCTCTGATACCATTTTGAGTTTTCATAAGCTAGGTTAAGCATGTATTTCATTTAATTTCATCATGTCTTAACCATAAACAAGAATGTTGCAGCAACCAAGATCACAAGAAGAAACACCATGCACAAGTACATAAGATATATCCTGGGAAGCCCTTCTCAAACAAGGGAGAAAAACCAAGCCAAATCCTTTGCTATATTCTTCAAGAGAAATACCATTCACCACCAAAATGAATTATCACACAAGAGGGTGCTTAAGCCCTAGAAACCCTAGCGCCCAAGAGAGGTGTGCACCTTTTCCAAAGAGAAGTACTTGCTAAAATTTCCAAAACATGTGAGGAGGATATGATTCTACAATGGAGAATCATCTCCTACTTTGATTGATTTAGCAATGACGTCTTATTGGCACAACAGGGCCGACATATCTAATTCAAATACACTTTATTATTATATTTATTAGTATAATTAATATTTTCATTATTAATTATCGTCTTTATATTAATCATATTAACATAGGGCCGACCTGTACCCTTTACATAATAACTAGGGTTACAGGTAGGTCTGACTCTTGAACAATATATAGTAAAGGATATGATACACCCACTAGTGCTCATCCACTAGGGGACACATCCATAGGGATGCCATAGACCCGAGTCACTACATTACACAGATGAGCTAGGTCCTCACACGTGAACTTATGCTCGTCCATAGTCACATCTGCTCTACAGATATGCTTTCCCACTGCCACCAACAGGAGGATCATCTGGAGTCTTCACATCAACTTTATTGTTGTTCAGAGGAGGCCATCACATCATCTTTGTTCTTATTCTCATGATGATGTGCCTAACGCTTTTTACGGATTTCCCATGTTCACCTTGTGCTCGGCCAGAGGCACGTCCTAACTCAACATATCGCTTTTCCACCAAATGATCATCTAGAGTTCTTCTCTCTCACATCATGGAGGAGCCCATATACATTCCTATCCCTTGTCCCAGGCTGGAACCACGAACCCTTTATTAGGGGCTTTCTCTCAGGTTTGTAAGCTGAGAGTAAAACTTCACATAGCTTTCTATATTCCACATCTCACAGGTTTGTAAGATGGAGGATGTCTCCTATAGCTGCATTCATCAACAATCAAACCCATTTATGCCCTCAAAAATTGCCCAAGTCTTCATGGATCATATTTTTAAGTTACATGGCATGCCCACTTCCATTGTGTATAATCAACATCCCACATTCACCAACAAATTCTAGTAGGAGTTAGTCAAACTACAAGTCACACATTTGAACATGAGCACAACTTATCATCCCCAAACAAATGGTCAAACCGAGGTGGTCAACCACTACTTGGAAAATTATTTGTGATACATATTTGTAGTGAACAAACATCACCAATAGGTTCAATGGCTAACCTTTGTGAAATGGTGGTACAATAAAACCTATCACAGTGTTACCAAAATTTCACCATGGGAATTTGTCTATGGCCAAAGACCTCCTTCGATCATTTTTTATTTACCAAGAAAATCCAAGGTTTAGGAAGTGGATTTCACACTTAAGGAGAATCTAATTTTGGCTCAAAATTGAATGAAGCAACAAGACAATCAACGTCACTCAAAGTGTTCTTTTGAAAAAGGTGATCAAGGGTAAGCATTGGACCTCTCTCAAAGACAAGGGATCCCAAAAGCTAGCACCAAAGTTGTATGGTCCTTATCACATACTCTAGTGCATTAAACAAGTTACCTGTCGATTGGCTCTTCCATCCCACTACAAGATTCATCAGTTGTTACATTTTTCATGTTTGAAGAAGGTCGTGGGGATAAATTGTTGAGTTTAGACCAACCCTTTAGAACTTGATGAATAGGGTTCCATTTGGTTACAATTAGAGGCGCGACTAACCATAAGAGAATTCCACTACACCATTCAAACAATTCAAGAAGTCATAATACAATAGAAGGATACATAGTCAGACAATGGTACTTGGAAACCAAACAATTGATTTACAGCAATTTCCATACCTCTAGCCTTGAGGAGAACATTATTTTTGAAGGGGGAGGCATGTTAGGTCCCTACCCTAACCTCCATCCTTTGGGATACTTAGGAGTTAGTTGATTAATGTACGAGTCCATCTTATTTGAATAAGTCTCATTAGGTAGTTAGTGGGTAGTTACTCGATGTAAAATGGTCATCTTTATTAAATAAGGCCCATGAAATGGTTGGTACTCATTAGTGATGGGACCAAAAATAGTTAGAATTTTTCTAGAGATAAACTATTTATGGTGCTAGTAAGCTATGTAATGTTTTAGTATTGTATTGGAGCTCTACTCAATAGGAGTTTTCCCCCTTGGAGAGGCCCATGAACATTTTCTCTATTTTCTAGGTTGTGTCGAGGGGTCCGAGATCCTTTGACTCATCTTTCGATCTATCCAATTTATCAATGGGATTTACTTAGTGATTGACAGGATATCTTTCTATGAAAGTTCCTCCTTCAGATTAAAACTTTTCTCTTTTGTCTTCTCTATTATTAGATGTGTCTGATAAAGTAAGGTGTGATGGTATAAACCAATTGATAGAGGGGATTATTAACTACTGAATAATGTTAAGCCTGGGATGACCCTCATGCTCTAGCATGTCGATAACGATTTTCACACCTATTACAAGTCTAGTAATAATATGTTAACTTGTTGGTATTTCAACACTGACTGAGATACAATTATGGAAAGAAAATATGCATGCAATAAGATAAGTGCAAGAAAAATAGTTTCCTTAGCTCTACCATCAATCACATATTAACATAACAATTCACTTTTCATAATTTAGAACAAAAGAACTGTTAAAGTATTGAAAAAAGATAGCTTATCAATAGATTCAAAAACTCTTACTCGTTACAGCATCAACTATTGAATTCAAAGATGGAAGTAGCTCCTCCTCAATCCAATCACATAACGCCTTTGATGAAAATAAAATTTGTCTCTGGTTCTAAACAAAACTTCTTAATTAAAGTTGCTAAGAAATAATTATTTACAATTCTCAAAAAAGAAGGTCCTTCCCCAAAACCATCAGCCATTCCCAAAAGGTCGATCCTCCTATTTATAAATAATTACTAACTTAAAATAGCTACTAAAATTTTGTGTTAAGTAAAACAAAAGAAGGACATGTGGCGCTTGATCTCTTTGTTCTCTTGAGATCGTCTAGTGGTTCTACTACAGTGGATGATTCTTCTTGTACTCTGACCACTTGACGAAGAGATCCTCGCATGTGTTAGCATATGGGAATTTGTGTTGGTCCATCGGGGTTGAGAGGGTTTCCTTTATCTCTATTTCTCGTTCTCTATATCTGATCATCTTGGCACTTAAGCGTTGTAGTACTGCACAAGCCTTGATCGAGTGTTCCATAAACTTCTCTACCTGACATGGTTTCATGCTCGCCACTTGCGCGATCTCCGCTTCCCATGTTGAGTCATGTTCTGCATGTTGTTTGACTATGTCATGCAAATCAACAAAGTCTTCAAGTGGGCCAAACTCTGGAAGGCCAATGTCTTTCATCTCTCAATTAATATTCTCCCATATTTTCTCTCACTCATCCCACCTTTCTTGTAGGTTCATGGACCATACTTACCCAGTATTCAGTTGCCTTCCTAATTCAGGAGATGTTGTTATCCATCAGCACTCGAATGCCATGCTCCTTTGTGTCTTAGCCCTTCTGTACTGTACTGATATAATTGATTCATTCTACAGCCTAGTGTGCCTTTTCATACCATCTCTCCACGTCTTTACAGGTTTTCAGTGCCATGAGAGTGTCTTCTTGAAAATGGGCTACACATGCAGTGAAGAGATGTCTTTCTCTCATGAATTGTGCATACACTTCTCGAAATTCACTCTTCAGTGAAATTTTTTCCTGCATTGAGTCCTGGTAATATTTCACTCGATGGCACATATGTTCTAGCTCCTTCTTTGTGGCGGCTAGTTCCTTTTCGTCCCATTTTTCTCAATCCAGTGTGCCATCAATTATATCCATCCCTGCGTCGATTAGCTCAGTTGTCTTCGCATTTTCTGTGCTGAGAAACTTTTCCTCTATGGTGATGAGAAGCATGTTATCCAGTGTGAGCCTCCTTTTCTTGGTTGTCCTCCTCATTATGGCTTTCCTCTTTCTATCGTAAGCAATCTCTTGTATATCGGTGACCTCATCCACGGGCTCAGGGATCTATTGGTCTCCCCAATTCAGAGTGTTTCTCAAGCTTCCTACCATATATATTTGTTCTAGGACTAGCTCTTGTACTTCTTTAACATGGGAAACTTTTGTATGTTCTAATGGCTTGACCTCCGGCTAGTGTTCGTCGTCTGGTGGAGTATCGGCCTTAAATGGAGAGACAGTCACAGGCTCAACAATAACTTGGGGATCGGGTGTTGAGGTGTCGATCTCTAACTGTTTCAATTCCTCTTCTTATTCACCAGAGCCTAGCTCATCCTTGGAGTTGTCTTTTGGGATCCCCGATAGGTCGAGAAATTCAGTGTCTAGGATACTCTCGGCCTCATGGTCACCCTACGGAGGGTTTAGAATCGAAGCATCGAAGATTAGCACAAATGTTTCCCTTGGTTCTTTCTCCTCTATGATTGGTACTAGAGTTATAAGCGAGACCTCTGAGCTCTCTTCATCATCATATATGTTAATCATATCAAAGAGGATGTTAGGAAAACCCGTTTCACCTGGTGTTCTTGGAATCTCCTGTTGGGCTAGAATAGTCATCGGTGATCTGGCATGTGGTGACGGAACTATGGGGTTTTCTAGATCGGCAGTTTCCTCCAGTGGGGTTGATTCTGAGCCATTTAGCTCCTCTTTGATGTTGATTAGGTCAGTCGGGGTGATCCTTATAGGTTCTAACAGTTGGGGATCATTTTCTAACCTCTAGATGACTCTTTGGGCTTCTTCTAACAACAACATCCCCCTCCTTTGTGCCTATGTGGATTCTACTGCTTTGTTTTCTTCCCTAATCCTCAGGGATTCTTGAGCCATATGTTCTATCATTTCGACTTGCTCATCCATACTCATAGATTTAAAAATAGTCATATTTGGGTTAGCTTTTCTTTGTATCACCTCCTCCCAATCCTGAGCACATTCTGTAAAGATCTCGTCTTCAAACTTATCATGTGCATATGGCTAGCAGGAAGAGACTTGTGACGCATGTTGAAGTACTAGGCCTCTAGGGTCATGTTTGTGAAATTGTCTTGTTGGGAATATCTATTGCAGTTGGCTCAAACCTTTTTTTTTAGCCTGTGCAGTATCCTTCACTATGTAAAACCCTACATGGAAACCATAGGGTATGAACACTCGCTTTTTATCATTAACCAGAGTGGCATTATAGCCCTGCAGGATGGTTTGGTAACATATTTCTCCCATGACAAGACATTATGGGATGTGAGAGGGGAGTAGATGTGGTGTGTTGGTAGCCCCAAACACCCTGATATAAGTATTGGTTTCTTCTAGGTACCAGTGGCCTACCTTTGAGATCATTTTCTTGGCCGCTACCGAAAGTCTTTGGCATTCTCTCTTAAAAATAATAAAATAAACCCGAGCTATAAATTCATCGCAGATAAGAGCATAGGATTTTTTGTACCTGTTTTCCCACAGAATGTCAAAGTAAATATGTATAGGTAGCTCGGTGACATGCCAGCTCAGATTCATGCCTGCGAAGACATTCCTTGCGCAGATTAAGTATAGCAGGTGCGATGCCATGTGAAAAGCGGTTGCTTCTCCATCCTTTAGTATCTAGGCCTGCAATATGTTGGTGCTCAATTGTTTAGAAATGATTTCTCCCCAGTTGAAGCTACTCCCAAAGATGGCAATAGTGTATGTCAGGGCATCCATGCCTCTGAAAATTTAGCACAATCTCTCTCCCCATACAATCGGAAAATTAGAGCCATTAAATAGATGTATGTCTCCCTTAGATTTGTTGTCCCATACCAGTCGTTGCTCCGGTTTGTGAATTTTTTTTCTTCCTTCCACCAGTAGGCCATCAATCTACTGGTGTCGTGGAATCATAGAATTTCACTACGAAATTTGTGTTTAACTGCTCCTCCGAGTCCCTCGGCTTGTATTATTTCTGGACCTCCATCAGGAGAAAAACATCGATGCATCTGTCATTCTCATCATTAACCAGGCACTTCATTGCGTCTGTATGATCGATTATCCACCCCGGGGTCTCAATACAGGGCAAGACCGAGGTTTGGCAAGCTACCATATGCAAGCATGACCATCGGATGTTCAGAAAAATCTGGTCATCGAGCATCCTTACATTTGGGTCATTGTGGGGAATAAATTTTGGGTAATCTTCCCGGTTAATCTTGTTGAACAAACCTCCCCACTGTGGGAGAATTTTCTTTGACCCAGTGCTCGCCTCTATGTCACCAAATGCATGGGTTGGGAAAATTCCTTCTTAGTAGACGTTATGATGACCGGCTCCACTTTAGCAGCAAACTCCAACTACCTCACAGCGTCGGGAGAATATCCTTCACCGACCTCTGCTTCCTTCAAATTTGGTGCTCTTAGCGAGTGTCTGGTCGTTGGCTTCCTTGGGGGCATTTTCCTCTTCTTCGCACTAGCTTAACTTGGTTTTGAAATTCTGAGAATTGAGTGCAACTCTTGAGACGCTCTTTTCGCTCCTTTGACTACTCTGAGAATGAGAAAATTTGTGTGTAGAATGTTTGGGTTCAAAACTGTCTTAGTAATTTAAACACAGAGAATACTTACCTTGTTGCATTAGTTCTTCAATTCGGGGCATAAACGTGGTTTTACACAATCCGTCGTCAAGATCCACATTATGCTCGGGATTAAATGTGGTCGTAGGCTAGCGGCGCGGGAGCAAGCTACGTTGTGGTTCATCGGCAATTTCAAATTCTCTATATCCGGTCGATGCACGGGGCAACAATGTATGTGGAGAAAAACATTAATTGGCCTATTAAATGACAGAATCTGATCTTATTTTGTGTTAAAGACATCCCATCATTCTTCTAATTTAAATGAGCGAATCGGGGGGGGCAGCGTTTTTCTCAGACAATTTTCGTTGATATCTCTTGGTAAAATCTCTGATGTCGATCCATCTGGTCGTACAACGCTGATGTGGAAAAGATGACCTGGAAGTGTGACTATTTCACGGGGAAATCTAAGGTGACTCGGGATGTAACTAGGTCGTACGAAATTCCTACACGGCAAAGACACATGGTGTTTGAATTTGGCCCCTTCGCCTAAGAGTTTATTCGGAATCAGGGATTTTTCATTAGATATGCGCTTTGACAAACAGGTCCTACCTCGCCGATGTTGAAGAAGTATCGGGGATCAGATATTGGTGATATGTTTAAACAAGTGTTCCCAAATTACTCCCCTCAAAACTTGTCGATGCCGAACATGCATCAGTGATCGGTGATCGGCGATGTGTCAACGCAAAATTTTCCACAATTTAAATCTTTGGGATTTCACCGACCCCGAACAATGCATCAATAATCGGTTATCGGAGGTTCGTTATGGCCCATGTCAATGTTTTTCCCTCTCATATTTCATCGACACCGATGGGATATATCGATGATCGAAGATTATCATTGAAACATGGGTATTTTACTTCTCGGATTTCGCCGATGCCGAAAATAAGTGTGTGGGTCACAATTTTAGCTGTGAATTCTTAGTTGGAATGCCAAGTTCCTTTTTTCTAGAGAAAAAGTTTCAATTCAACAAGTCCATGGAAACAAAACTTAATGGACCCTACACAACGGACTCAATTCAGAAAGAAGAAACAAGAAAACAAGTGGTACCCAAAAGAGAAAAAATTTCAAAAGCTTTTAGGGTGTGTTGAGCGCTCAACAGGTTTCAATACAAGTGTTAAATTCTACAAGTTCTATATCATAGTCTATTATTTATTCTTCTATGATTTATATTTCTTGAATATTTCTCATAATTATTATTGTTACAATTTAAGTGCATTACATAATCTCCCAATGCCATCCCTACCTCTCAATTTTGATGGCCTTGACTCATTTCAAAGATACCAATATCCAAGTCCACAATATCCAAGATTCTTGAACTTGAGATGATGATGTTATTGTTCTTTTTGGTCAATGTGATTTCGATGATGATGTTATTGTTATTTTTGGTCAATGTGATTTCCGAGGAATCCTCCATCATTGGTAGGAACATGTCACCAAATATCTCAAAAATACTTGCACATCTATTAGCTTTCTTGATACTAATCTCCAACCACAATTCATTCCTAACACTAGAAAAAACAATGTAATCCTCTTGAAAGTCCTTATGAATGTGTAGCGTTGTGATCTCTTTATGTTCAACAATTATGTGACCACTTATGAAAGTTATCGCTATGCCCTTGGCTATGAAAACTTCACCCTTGCCAAATCTCACTTCGTTGAGATTCTTTGTTTCCTATTGGGAAAAGAAGTATCCATACATATGATATGTAAAGAAAATTTGTCAAGATAAAGAGTTGTTCTTTGTTTCCTATTGGGAAAAAAACTAGCCAGAAAAATTGTCCAGATAACAACTTAAGAACAAGTTGTTAATGATTGTAGACTAACTATTACAAAGCTCTAAATACCATCTCAAAAGTCAACAAAGGCAAGTTCATATCTACATATTGCAAAACCTTTAAGTCTCATGCATTTTTTAGCAGTCTTGGTACCCACATAAAGGCCATCGTCGTTCTTGTCTTCTTTCAAAATCTATCGATTCCTCTCGTCAACCTGGCAAGAATTATTTCAAGTGCTACTTTCAAAAATGTCACGCCACCAAATATGAATGTTTCTTATGCCATCAAAAATGTCATTTTTCCTTTGGTCTTTGCACAGATTTCCATTGCTCTAAGAAGTCTCATCCATCCATTTCAATTGTCTCGGCACCTACATAAAGATCGTCGTCATTCTTTTCTTCTTAGAAACTCAATTGACTCCTCCCATCAACCTCGCAAGCATTATTTTAAGCACTATTTTCAAAAACATCATGTTAAGAAGCCATTTCTTCCATTAAAAAAAAGTGGCCTAGTCTAAACATTTTACCGTTTTTACTTTTGGGCAATTGTCATCGGAATCAAGCAACCCAATTATTGATAAAAACACAATTTTACACTATTTAAATTGTGTTTTTGAATGCATAAATTGATTCAACACCCTCAAAAACTTCAAGGCACTTGGAATATGTAATCTAAACCACTGAAATTTGCAATTTTCTAAATTTCTATCAAGATTTCGAGCAAAACTAGTTGGAAAAAGTGCCCAGAAAAAGGTAAAAACATAGAACATTTAGACTATCATAAAGAAGTCATTATTTTCATCCATTCTTCTAGTAAATTTATTTGTCAATTTAAGTTCACGTCATTCTAAATTGACTAAGATAAAATCACTAAGTATCATACTTCTCTTTCTTTTGCTACATAAACTTGTAAAACCATTTTTCACCACCTTGAGAAACTTCTCTGCTTCTCCCTCCCAGCCACCTATTATCTCCCAGATAATTGAAAATTGTTGTAGCCTCACATCCTCAACAATGTTGGTCGAAATTTATGCACAAATATCACATAGAAACGCTCCCTGATACCCATGCTTATGAAAAACCCTAACTCATTCCCCACAAAGATAGCATTGACATGGACTTTGAAAAAGCTAATATGTTGAGTCTCAAGCTCATTGAGCCTCTTGTTTCCCCTTACTCTTGTCCTACATCTATGGCCAAAAAACACTATGAATAGAAATGAGGAATGAAACCCCTTCTTTTTTATTGTTCCCCTCTTAATAAGACCACAGTCTCATTTCACTATCTAATCCCTCATAAAAATCAATTTCTCCACTACATAGTAATATTTACTTTAAATTTAATTCTAAATCTTGGTTCTTGCAACTTCGTACTTATTTTAAAGAGGTCGAACGGTGGACATCACATTTTGGGAGACGTTGTCTTCCATTATAGGAGCCACACACAGGTTCGAAACTCGGATTACTTACTTAGTGTGGTTTGTGAGTACCTATGTTATGCCCAGATTTATAGGGGAAATCTCTTTGACTCGACCTTGGTCTCCTTGGTGACAATTGGCGGGTCTACTGATTCTCCTGGTTAAAAAAAATGCTAGTTGGTCTTTGCAATGTCCCCAATTACTTCCAATAATGGATGGACTCAATCTTTCATCCATTCTAAGATTTTGTTGTCTAAATTGATGCTAAATTAGTACTCAGTGCCTCTATTGAAGAACATTAAAATCATCTTCAAATTTTCCATATGGCATTGTACTTTTAAAGGATAAAATTGTTACCTTCACTAAAGAAGTTGGATTCCTAGGTATGGAAATTAAGAATGGTACTATCAAACCAAAGAGACATATCCTCGCACAATCTAATGAATTTTCAGAGATCGAGCAAGTTTACAAATTTCTCTATTGTGTTGATTACCTTGCTCCTTCCTACAAAATCTAAGCAAGTACAAGACCCCCTCTCTTCAAGACTTATGAAAATCCTCAACAGTGGACAAAGAAGCACACAACAATGATACAAGGTATCAAAAAACATTGCCAACAAGCTTCTACTCACATTACTCCCTCTACAAGGTTACTTATCATCTACACATACACCTCAAAGTCCTATTGTGGCATCACGCTTCTCAAACAACAAAGTGATAGTACATAAAAAGTTGTTTGCGCTAATGACGCATTTGATCAAACTAATGGGAAATAGAATTTAATAGAAAAAATAAATCCTTGCAATAACCAAAGCAATGAAATCATTTTGAGTGTTTATTTTTCCAATTGTATGTATTATTAAATCTAATTATAAGAATTTTAAAGGAATTTTGACACATACGATTGATCCAACCACTACACAAGGACAACATTTTATATGGCAGTGGAAATTGGCCTAATATGACTTCATCGTTGAACACACTTCAAGCACACAAAATTGTCTTGTTGATGCACTCACAGGAGAAATTATTACAATATGCATATGCATTCAATCATAAGCCTCCATCACTCCATTAATAGTGCTTCCTTTCCTCTAATTAATTGGAATAATTTACATCGTTACATGACATTAGTTTTTCCTAACATTATCCAAAGTTACCATGAGGTTTTATGTCATCCAATTTTTATTACCACTATAGTTTATTATTGTGTAGCAAAAGCTTTCCATGAGAACCACTACTCTCCTAGACTTCAGATAGATCAACATTTCTACTAACTTTGCTTTTCAAAATCCGACATCATCTTTATTGAATATTTCCATATCAATTGGTTGATTCTTTCCAGCCAAGTCATCTACCTTGGATTATGGTTTGATCTTGACATCATTCCCTCTCCATGGTACCATCCACAAGTCACCAATATAGTGAGCTAATTTGGATACAAATGTGTTTATAGTTCTAATCATTGTCTCCAACGAACTACCAACACCATTAAACAAACACATTATGACAATCACGACTAAATTGTCTTTCCCAAACTTCATATCCATAACACGATTGATTTTGACATGTTTTCCCATCATTTTCAAGATGTTTATTGCATATGTTGATGATCATGAACCCAATCTCGCAAATATCTTTGATGATGTTTCTCATTGGAATCTCAATGAATATAGCTAGTACTATCACAGTAGCGCAACGAAAGCATAGTGAACCCCATTGTCCTCTACAAATAATCCAAAGAGTCTGTTTGTGATGGTGAAAGCATTATTCATAGTGAAAACACTATTTAGATATTTCATGTCATGTCTTTGCTTTATGAAAGAATCCTCTGACACCACATTGTTGACAAGGCCATGAATTCATCCCACTACATTATTTTATGTTATATTCGAGCATCTTCTAGCCAAAGCTTGGAGCCTATTTAAGAAGCATATTTGTTCATTGGAAGGCATGATGTTATTAGAGTTTTAGTTTCCATGTGTCTAAGATTTCGGGCTTATATAAAGTAAATCCTTGAGAAGGCCAAATATTGCAAACATATTTTTGAGTTGTCGATTTGCTTTTAGTGCTTCCCTCATTATTGTCAACCTACATCTACTAGGACAAGTGAACTACCAAATTCCAAAGTTATACCAAGTATTAGATAAGTTAGGACACAACTGTGTGCCACTAAAGGACCTAGTTTTCAATCACTAGGGAAGAAATTATTCAAAGGATCAACACTACTCTTCACTCAACGTTGTGTAAAGTTTCAAACTTGAGTTCAATGTCAAATATGTTTATTCATTTAGAAATGGTGTACTACTCTTCACTCAACGTTGTGTAAAGTTTCAAACTTTAGAGTTCAATGTAAAATATGTTTATTTGCTTAGAAATGGTGTACTTTCTATATTTTTTTGATGTCAAATATGTTTATTCATTTAGAAATGGTGTGCTACTCTTCACTCAACGTTGTGTAAAGTTTCAAACTTTAGAGTTCAATGTAAAATATGTTTATTTGCTTAGAAATGGTGTGCTTCCTATATTTTTTTGTATAGCCCATCTTTGTCCAAGCAACCCTCGAGTCTCTACTCAAGTCACAAGTCAAGGTTGAGTTGTCAACAAAAATGAGTCGTGTCAATTCAAATCTAGTGACTTTAGCCAAAAATCTAAAATGTGAATATTCAAAAAGATGATAGAGTGTGTAAATATAACATTTTAACGAAAAGGGTGACATGAGTACCACCACCACAAATCATAATGAGGCATTAGATCATTGCCCAACCACTAGTTGGCATTGGGTTATCAATAACCATCTCTGCCATTCTTCTCTTGCAATTCATCCCGTTAGAGGAGACAACACATCATACTTTATCCTTATTTAAGGGGAGGGCACTCATCATGCAAACTACATGGCCACTTTTGCTTACCCTCCTCTCACATTTATGACCAATTTTGTTAAACCTCTCACTTATAACAATGATGGTAAGGCTTGTGTTGGCCTCACCTTTGTATAAAACACTAAGAGAGCATAGGCAAATGTGTTCTAGAATGCTCTAGACGTAAATTTTATTTATATGATGGTATTTAAACTATACATTAGATTATACAAGTATGTCATGGATTTCTATACAATTTTTTATGAGGCCTCCAAGGGGAACCCCAATGTGGAGAAAGTGTTCTCAAAGAAGCACAAGATCTCTTTCTTCTATGATCTAAGACATACGCCTTGTAGTGAAGGCAAGTGAAGGATATTCAAATCTTTTGAGACTTAAAACCAATTATTGAGTGGCTCAAAGGTATATACATCAATAAAAACTTGTTACTGTAGGATGCAATGATGATAAATGAAAAACTTTTTTTTTTATTTTTATGTTTTCAAAAAAAACAATAAAAATTAATAATCTAATTAAGAGGAAAGTTGAATCACATAATGGATAATTAATAATCACTCAATATATCTTTAATTTATATACAATTTTTTATGATTTTAGTGTTTTTAATTTATAAACGACATTTAAATATAAATAAAAAATTAAAATATCAATAAAATAATGATTAATATACCTTTTTGTTTTTATTTAAAACTAAAAAATATTAATAAAATTAAAATTAAAATATATCTATATTAATATTTTATAAAAAAATATTAAAATAATATAAATTAATATATATATATTATTAGATTATGGAAGAATCTTGTTCTCGTGATCTAACAAATATTTTTTAAATGTTGAAAGAGAAAAAATCCATTTCAATGACTAAAAATGCTAGGGGTTAAACTCCAATTGAAAAAGGTCATACGCTTGAGTGCATTCTTTAAACAACAATGACGTTAAAATCAATTTCTAGACACTTGCATTTATAAGCATGTAACTCAAAGAAAATATTTTCTCCCCATGTAACTCTTTTTTTGTTGGTATAAAAAATGTATTTCCAAGATAATTGAGATGAGTATTTTTTTAAGTTATATTCATATAAAAAGTAAATAATTTTTTATTAGATTGATGTGTGACTCAGTGTTTAAGTTTAAATTTAACATGGTGCTTGTCACTCTTATATTATAATAATAATAATTTAAGTAAATAAAAATTTATATGTTAGTGAGGAAGAGTTTGCACTAGAGATTGCTCTAAAAAAGGTTAAGGAGAAAGGTTTGCACCTAGAGAGATTTGATCCCTCTAAGCTCGTAAGATTGGAGTTAAAATGGGTCTATATTGATTAGTATAAAAGCTGCATTATTAATTTGATTTCATCAAATTTTTTAAAATTATTAATCATCTATGTACTTAAAAATAGATCCACTTTCTTTTCCAAAAATTCTAGAGNAAAAAAAAAAAAAAAAAAAGTTCCACAAGCCAAAACTCTAGATCCATTCCTTAAACAACAAAGGAATTAAAATGACTTCCAAGTGAGCTTACATTCATGACCATCACTTCTTAACAACTCTTTGTGGCTATAAAAAGCAATCATTTAATAACAACTTTATGGAACTAAAATGACTTCCAAGTGAGCTTACATTCATGACCATCACTTCTTAGCAATTCTTTGTGGATATAAAAAGCAATCATTTAATAGCAAGCAACTTTATGGAACTAAAATGACTTCCAAGCGAGCTTACGTTCATTATCATCACTTCTTATCAACTCTTTGTGGATATAAAAAGCAATCATTTAATAGCAACTTTTTATGGATATAAAAAACAATCATTTAATAGCAACTTTTTATGGATATAAAAAAAGTTGAAAGAACATTCATATTACTGTTAAGATGAGCTTTTTTTTAATAGCAACTTTTTATGGATATAAAAAAAGTTGAAAGAAGATTCATTTTACTTACTGTTAAGATGAGTTTTTTTTAAGTAAATAAATTTTTTATTATATTAATTTAAATATATATTAATCCTAGATCTATCAATTATGGAGCATGATCAAATCTATTGATATTAAGATGAATTTAAATTAATAAAAAAATATAACATACATCACATTCATCATCAAAAATAATAAAAAAATAATAAAAATACCTTGTATGGGTATCATCATCTATAAAAATTTGATTGAAAACTAAAATATATGATTGAAAATTAAAATATATGGTTGGAATGAAAATGTTTGAAATCTCAAAAAGCTTCATGCAAAATACAAAATCCATTTTTATATGAAGTTTGGGTATTATGTTTAGATAATGATATATGATGTTTGGAAGGTTATTTTTGAATAAGATATCATTTTCAGTTGATTGGATTGTATATTATAATGATTATTAATTTATAAGTTGACATATGATAAAATTACAATTGTCAATTGAGTTTAGTTTGTGTGGTTGTGAGTAGTATAATAACATCATAGTGAACTGTGGATACTGACATGTTGATCTCACTATGAATATATTGAACATATTGTTATAATGACTTTGAACACCCTAATTGTTAATAACCTTGTACCCTAAATTTAATCTCCTCTACATATTATCTTTGAAATAAGAAAATCCTTGAAATAAGAAAAAAGTGAAAAAGTTACTTAAAGTTTTCCCAAAGAAAAAAAAAAGTTACTAAAAGTTTTTCTTAGCAAATAACTCTTTGTTGATATAAGAAGTGCACTCTTGAACATCTTTGTTTCAATAACTGTCAACGTTGCTTCCTTCATCTGCATACTTTGTTATATTTATTGTCTCTCATGATATTCGGGTTTAGTTTCTATTTATTGTCAATGTTGTTTCCAACATCTGCATACTTTGTTTATGTATTGTCTCATTATGTTTGTTCCAATTAAGGAATTAGGGTTGTTGACTAATCCAAAGCATTGAGTTAAAGTTTTGGATGCCACTGGCTCCTATATGTATATTGTATTGTAAACAATGTATCACTAATGAATGAATATAGAATATGTTGGTTTTCCCATTGTATTGTAAACAATGTATCACTAATGAGTGAATATAAAATATGTTGGTTTCACCTGTTTGAGTTTCCAGGAGAAAAAAATCTGTATAATGTTTGTATTTGTCATTGTATATTTTCTGTTCTTTCACTGAATATCTGTTTGCAGTGAATATTATACAAGGTTAAAATCTAAAAATCCTTGACCAAAACCAAAACCAAGGGTAAATAAACACGAGATTATAAAACTCAAAATACTCATTACTTGTAGAGATACAAATCCTTGACCAAAAGGAAAAACAGGGAAAAATCTTGAACAATCAAAAAAATGTTAAAAAGCTACATGAAACATTTCTTCCATTAAAATTGAAAGGACTTACACTAGAAAGGAGACTTTTACGTAAGGAAAGGTGCACATAATTCCAATTCACTGTAGCAGGCTATAAAATACGCTGAAAAAGCTAGCAGGGCCTTGTTTAACAGATGAGGTCGATAGCGCGTTGATCTATGGACCAAGGTCCCCTTCTCATGGTTTCCATCTAAAAGAATTTCACAGCATATATATCCCTAAACTCAATATTTATCATTCTGTTATGGTTCATAATTTACCTTAGCTTTCATTTTTGGTGTACTAGTTTCTATAAGGTGGAGCTTTAATAAAACTCTGAACACTTACTTTGAACTTTTGCAACACTTGGTTCTTCTTCCTCCATCCAAAGAATAACTAGTTCAATTCTAAAAGTTCCAAGAAATTAAGAATAACACGCCTGAGAATAACTCCATAAGAATGACTAAATTCAATTCAACAACTCCAAGAATAACACACCTCCAAGAGTAACACACCTGAGATATTTTTACAACACAAGGATAGCGATAATTTAATTACTTGTGTAGTAATGCTTAAAAAGGCCAACAATTTAAAAAATTATTAAATAAATTAAACCTAGATTCAAGATTAAAATGGATCTATGTTATAGTTGAATAGTGACAGTACAAACAGAAAACAACTGAAGGCTGTAAAATATATCCAGGATATAAAACAAATCTGCATTAGGAAATCAGAGCTTTTCAGATGTCTTCTGATCTGTGATTTGTTCAAACTCCCTGGTGAAATATTTCCTAATAGACCTCATTTGCAATCTTAGAAGACCCCGTCCCCTCAAACTATCTCATGACGAGCCAGAGGATTCCTTAGTCAAGACCTCTGTCAACTTGTCTTGTAGACCAGATGCTCCACTTGGGAAGCACTTGCCAGTAACAAATATTTTTATTCACTACTTAAAAATACATTTTCATGTAACACCAGATTCATTACTTTAAGTCTTAGTTGTCAGCTCCATTGAAGACCTAGTCCTTGCCTATGGGAAAGAATTTAGTCATGTCTCCAAATTGGCCGAGAATTTCTTCATAATTGTGACTTTTCTCCAGATGTACAGAAACTAGGAAGTTTTTGCTGATCTTCCTCTGCAATATGATTTTCAAATAAGTTGGCAAAATTGTATGGATGCTAGATATTAAGTTCAGCTATTGGTATTGTGATGGCTGAGCGATGCTCGAGTAAAATGACCAAAACTGTATCTATGTACAATTCCAGACAAGGAGAACATCGATTTGATAAAATAATTGCAATCCAAACAATGTACTCGAATCGATATACTATAAAGCATGGACCAGGGGCAATGCAGACTAAAATTTTCAAGAAAATTATATGCGAGGCAAGAAACCATCACATGTCAAACGAATTTCATTTTAACCAGTCAGCTTGAAAAGGATGGGTGTAGCAACGAGTTTAGACACCAAGCAGGTGTTTCAAACCCTATCACTTATACTACCAGCTTATCCAGAAATAGAGGGTAGTTATAGACTCTTTGTCCTGATTCTGCAACAATTCTCAACGGATAACATAAAACCCATTGCAGAAAACGTTACAAAGGAGTCAAATAAGCTCGGCATACCCATGTTCCTGCCACATACAAGCAATATATTCCTCGGTTCCTTCCTGTGTGACCAATAGGACAACTTGACCAGGGCATCAACTCCATGAACCGATATATTTTCAGGTTCCTTGCAGGCAAAAGGACATTATACATCATCCAGGCATCATGTTCAAATATAAAAATAGCCCTCTGCAAACCAAATCCTAATGCATTCATTCAACCATGACCAAATCCTTGATTCCAAATCAGTCATCGAGGGCAACGCCTCAGCTTTACTCCATATCAATTATAATAATGGATGGAGTTATCTGACGTGAAGCATTAATCGTAATAGCAAATAATACTTCAAGAGTAGTAATCTTCAGACATTCCCTCTCAACCAATCAACATATTCTTAACACGCTCTGCAATCTGGCTTCTTGTACGACTGCTCCCAAGCGAAAGATCTGGTCTATCAATTAAAAGAAACCTGTAGACTTCCCAATGGAGATCACCTATTGCATGTCTTCCAATATCAGCCTACAAAAAAATATATTAAATTTGACAATCACAAATATTAACATGACAAGATCATTGCCAGATCTAAATAATTTAAAATATACAAGAGAAGTGATCCATGACAGCAAAAGTAAGAAAAGAATTGCTAAAGTCAGATAAGATTCACATAAACTAAAGATAAATCTAAAGAAAATTAAGTATACCGAGAAAATGCAGATATCGAGCATCTTTAACACCAGCGTTACATCAAGGAGAACTCTAGGTCTACCCCTTCCAGACAACTCTATTCGAGATGCAACCAGCAACTCTGTATCAGGACCCCGATCAACAATCATCACT
>ML815009.1:58429-91551 GCA_009831015.1 Picea engelmannii | reverse complement strand
TCAGCCTCCCGACCGCCTATGGACCGGCCCCCAAGATGATTTGACCCTCAAATCAGAGTCGGCTCTGCAAATTCGGTGAATTAATGACTTAAGTGAACCCTAAACAGGTACGTGTTCACACTTGAAGATGGTTACGTGACCGCTTGGAGAAATGCTATAAATAGCCGTGAGGTTTCACTGTTTTACCAGGGAATTCGAAGCAAAGTTACGTTGCCCAGATGATTCAGAGCTCAGTCTTTGACAAACAATCCATCAGCGGCCTAACCCAGAGTTCTTTCACCACTCAGTTCAGTTCTATTCATTTTGTAAGGAAAGCATTGTGTTGAGGGCCCCGAAGAACCTTCCGCTGGAGGGAGAAGGAACCCCTATCCCTTTCTTCAACGTGTGCTCTGGTTTCATTAATATACCAAGCCTTGAAACCATTGACGACCCCCTTGTCTTATGTTTGATGTTTTTATTTATCTTCGTAGTGTTATTTGCTTTCAGTTGGTAGTTAGATTGTATTCAGTTTTGTATTCTGTTAACCCCATGCTGCCACAGATGTTCTGCCCTGATGAACCCAACAGGGTATGCAGAGAGGTCTCAATTTTGCTCACCTGGTGATCATTTGAACGCGAACATCATGGAAGAAGGGGTAACTACCGAAGAGCTTCTCATTCAAGAAGTGCTAACAAAACTCATAGAAATCACTCCCATCCTCACTTAGAAAGACAATTTTATGCATCTGAAGACTCCATATGTAGTCCAGAAGTGTCCCCTATTAGGCACCAAAGAAGAAGTCATGAATTGGAAAATTTGCAAGGAGAGTTGAGGAAACTTAAGCCACCATCCTTTGATGGTGAAAGAGAAAGGGAAGATTATGTTGAAGCATGTCTTCTTGGACTCGGGAGGTATTTTCAGTTGCATAACTACTCCTCAAACCTAGAATAAATAATTTCCACATACCATTTACATGGAAAAGTTGGTATGTCGCGGGATCATCTGATGAAAGTTGAGCACATTAATGAGAGAATAATCACTTGGAAGCAGTTCAAGAAATATTTTCAGAAGGAGTACCTTTCATAGCACTTATATGACAAGAATATGCAAGAGTTATTTGAGCTAAGATTGGGAAGCATGACCATGATATAATATGAGAAGAGGTTCTTGGGATTACTGAAGTATGTAGGATTTATCAAATATGAAAAAGTGAAGATACAAAATTTTTTAAGTGGACTTCCATCCTTTTATAAAGAGAAGATTCAATATGATGAGCCCATGACATTGACTGAGACTATTAGGAAGGTTAATTAAATGTATGAGCAAGGAAAGGGCAGAGAATCCATGCATAAATATTGGAAGGATAAGAAGAAGGATAAATATGATCATAGGAGGAAGGGGTTCAAACCTCCTTTCATTAGAAACAACCCTAATAAAAATCAACAAGATCAGTTTGCTAAGGAGGAATCAAAGAAAGAGGATTCCTTGGGGAAAATAGGAATACCACCAATCCAATGTTGGGGGTGCAAGGAAAATAACCTATACAAGGTTTTCCCTCATAGAGGAGATAAAGAGAAGACCATGCACAACATCCAAGAGGCTACAACAATGAAGTACATGGGAAGTATATATGCATCCTTAGAAGATCGACAAGTAGAGTACCAATCCAATATGATCAAAGTGGAAGGTAAGATTATTAATCATCATGTTTCTATTTTAATTGATTCAGAGGTACATCATTGTTACATTGATCCTAAAATAGTGGATAGATTATATTTGGATAAAAGTAATCTAGGGAAGTCAAGTTTGGTTCAACTAGCCACTGGAACCAAAATAAGGATCAATGAGGTTGTTATAAGTTGTCCAATAAATATTAATGGAGTAAATATAGTTGTTGATATGAATATCATTCCATTAGGATACTATGAAGTCCTAATTGGAATAGATTGGTTGGATCAACACCATGTTTTCCTAGATTGTCATAAGAAGGCATTTACATGTCTCGGTGAAGAAGGAAAACATAGCACTATGAAAGGAGTTCCAAGACCCATTTCTATAAGGGATATTTCAGCCTTACAACTGAAGAAATGCTTTAGGAAAGGATGTCAATTGTATGCATCTCATGTGGAAGAGTCAGAAAATACAAAAGGGCCAAGCCTTGAATATTTTCTAGTATTTCAAGAGTTTGAAGATGTATTCCAAGAAATACAAGGATTTCCACCAAAGAGGGAGATAGATTTCTCTATTGATTTAGTACCAGGAGTTTCCCCAATATCAAAAACACCTTACAGAATGAGTACACCCAAATTGAAAGAATCACAAATGCAGTTGGAAGAGTTTTTGAATAAAGGGTACATACGTCCAAGTGTTTCACCTTGGGGAGAACTAGTACTCTACGTCAACAAGAGGGATGGAACATTGAGGTTGTGTATAGAATTTAGACAATTGAATAAAGTCACTATGAAGAAAAAATACCCTCTACCCAAAATTGATGACCTCGTTGATCAGCTAAGAGGAGAAAGGATATTTTCAAAGATAGACTTGAGATCAAGATACAATCAAGTAAGAATCGAGGAAGAAGATATCAATAAGAAAACCTTTAGAACTGGGTATGGGTATTATGAGTTTGTAGTGGTTCCATTTTGACTGATCAATGCACCAACTATCTTTATGTTCTTAATGAATGTCATATCCATAAATTATCTAGATAAGTTCGTCATTGTGTTCTTGGATGACATAATTATTTATTCTAAGTCCGAGGAAGAGCATGAACATCACTTGAGGTTGTTGTTACAATTATTGAGGGAACAACAACTCTATGCCAATCTTAGTAAGTTTTATTTTAACCAATAATATATCTGTCACTTGGGACACATTATTTCAGAACAAGGCATAACAGTAGATCTAGAAAATATTGAATCCATTAGAGGATGGCCAACACCCAGGAATGTTTCAGAAATCATATCTTTTATGGGATTAAATGTATAATACAAAATATTTATAGAAGGGTTCTCTAAGATTTCTCATCCCATCACTTCTTTGAAAAAGAAGGGAATTAAATTTGAATGGACAAATGAGTATCAAGAGAACTTTAATTTGTTGAAAGAATTACTTACTAGTGCACCTATTTTAAATATTGCTGACCCAAATGAAAGTTTTGTGGTATGTATAGATGCATGCAAGGAAGGACTTGGTGGATTCCTCACTCAAAATGGACATGTCATTGGTTATGAGTCCATAAAGATTAAATAACATGAGAGGAACTATGCCACACATGACTTGGAACTTGTTTCCATTGTTCATGCATTGATTATGTGGAGGAATTATCTCATGGGGAAGAGATTTGAATTAAGAAGATACCATAGTGGTCTGAAATATCTTTTTGAACAACCAACTTTGAATGTCAGGAAAATGAGATGGATGGAATTTTTAAGTGAATACGATTTTGACATCAAACATATCAAAGGAAAAGAAAATAAATTTGTTGATGCACTTAGTATAAGAGTACATCTCATGCATGCTACAACCAATAGTATGCATCAATTAGATTTAAAGAGTATAATTTTAGATGTTGTTGTTATAGATCAACATTACCTACAGCTAAAGGAAAGATTACAGTGGGAAAATGTACAATAGAAAATTAAAGAATATGAGATGAAGGAAGATGGATTACTTATGCATAAAAATATAATTTATGTTCCTAGTTCTGAAGAACTTAGGAATTCAGTATTACAAGAAATGCATAATGTTCCATATGTCAGACATCTCGGTTACCAAAAAACAATTACAGTGGTAAGAAGCCAATTCTTTTGGCCAAGAATGAAGAAATATGTTGTTGATTACATTGCCAGATCTATGAAATGTTAGAGAGTGAAGGGTGAGCATAGGAAGCCAATGGGTTTGCTACAAACATTACCAATTCCAGAGAAGAAATGGGAAGTGGTAACCATTGATTCTATAACTAAATTGCCCAGGTAAACAAGACAACATGATTCACTCATGATAGTGGTTGATAAATTGGCAAAGGTTGCTCTTTTTTTACCTGTAAAATGACTCATACAGTATCTAATATTGTAGAAATTAACATGAGGGAGATTGCTAGGTTGCATGAGATACTTAAGACAATTGTTTCAGATATAGATACAATGTTTACTTCAAATTTATGGAGGGGATTGTTTAAAGTATTTAGTAGAAATCTAAAATTTAGCACAACATACCATCCACAGTCATATGGGAAGACAGAGAGAATCAACCAAGTAATTTAATACATGTTGAGAATGTATGTGATGGATAAGCCACCTAAGTGGGAATATTACTTGCACTTGGTTGAGTTTTCCTATAATAATGGGTATCAATCTTCATTGAAAATTATCCCATTTGAAGATTTGTATGGTAGGAAATGAAATACTCCAGTGAGTTGGGACAACCTAGCAGATAGAGTGGTACTTGGGATAGAATTTCTCAAGGACATAGAAGACCAGATGGTTAGAATTAAGCTAAATTTAAAGGTAGCTCAAGATAGATAGAAAAATTTAAAGTAGGGGAGCAAGAACAAGACATCTAGAGAATTTAAAGTGGGGGAGCATGTTCTTTTGAAACTGAAGCCCAATAAGAGCTCATTGAAGTTGGGTAGTTGTAAAAAGCTAGAAGCCATATTTTGTGGTCCATTTGAGATATTGGACATAATAGGGATAGTTGCATACATGATTGCATTGCCTGATTCCATGAATGTGCATAATTTATTTCATGTCTCATTGCTAAAAATTATGTACACGATACTAACCATGTTATTGATTGGGATCTAATGCAGGTGGAGACAGAGGGAGACTTTCAAATCCATCCAATGTGCATATGGAACAAAAAAGTCAAAATGCTCTAGAATCGAGTGATAGAGCTGGTAAAAGTTGAGTGGATCTGTTACGGTCTTGAAGATGCTACTTGGGATCATGAAGATAATAGGATCTAATGCATCCTTCCTCATCCTATTGTGTCACTATTGTAAATCCTTCAATACTATCCCAAATTGTTCTTAAGGGTCAAGATCTACTTGGTCTAACATGTCATTAGGTAAAAGTGTATTTCTTATTTTATTTCTTTAGTATGCATTTGTAGTTATAAAATTAGATGGTCACGATATGTTCCCAATATAGAGTGATCCTACGGTTCATATCCTCCTCGATCCTAATGACTACATTGATCCATGAATTAGCACCCGATTGGTCCTTGATATCTAATTAAAGAGAATAGAGGATCATTTTTTGATGATCAATTTTGAGAAACTCTCTTGTAAAATATCTCTTTAATCATTTTATTTTTCATTAATAAATTTCTCCAAGTGGTCGCGTTGGCTGGGGTAGTGGATGTTTCCCCGTAGGGGTTTTACCACGTCAAAATATTTGTGTGTTGATATTTGATCTGGTTGTGTGAGTGGTTACTTAAGTTTTTTTATCCTCTATTGGAATACATGTGTTGACAAACATGGTATCAGAGCATGTTTCAAGACATGCTCTCGTTGTAGATCGAGATCATGAAGATGATTTGCCTCATCTATGGTTTCTTTCATTTCTTCACATTTTTGGGTTGAGAGAACTATTCCATTGCATTTGTAGAACTCGTTTCATTCAGTAACACTTTTCGTTTCACTTGAAAAGGTTTTTGTTTTCCCAAGATATGACCATTTCAGTCAAATCTAGAGGTATAAAGCCTGAATACGCCCTTTTAAAATTTTTGCAGAGTATTATTTCAGTTTGATATTGTTTGTTTTCGGGTTTCTACTCTTTTAGATATACATATGCTCTTTTCCCCATGTCCCGTGTGATATCAACAAATCAAAAATAAATAGGAAAAGGTGCATTTTCTGGGTAAGCTAACCGAGATCTAACCCTTGCTGTCATCAAGAAGCAAAATTGTTTTCTTGTGTGAAAAGAGTTTTTTATGAGCACGCTCTCCAAGGCCATCTTCCACCACCACAACAACAACAAAAAAAAACCCAATCCTCCTTCTAAACAATACAATATGTTTTTATATCTCACTTGGTTAAAAGTTGCCTTATTAAGTAAGATGTCTTGAGTTCAAGTCTCTTTTTTGTTACTTTTTTTGAAAAAGTACATGCATCCATTGTAAAGTGTATTTCAGTTCAAGCATAAAAGTGAATCACTATAAGTAGATTAATATTTTATTTTAAAGTTATTTATTTTTCATGCAACTTTATTTTATAAAGTAACTTCATTGTAAAAGTGATCCCCGCTTCTTTTTATAAAAGTGGGTCACGTCACAAAACAACGTATTTGTAAAAGTGAGGTCATAACTTTCACATCCGGAGTTCGTTTTCAGTGTCGTTTTTTTCAAAACCACCTAATTTTTCTAGATCTTCCCATCCATATCATCAGTTTCAAATCCATATTATCTACATATTTAATATGGCTTCTTCCAGTGATCTTTTTCTTACCAATAACAACTACTTCCAATGGAAATCCCATATGAAGGATTTGTTAAGAAGTAAAGGCATGTACCATATTACCTTGGGAAAAGAAAAAGAATCCATTGATGATGAAAATAAATTCAAATGGGTTAATAGGAATGATGAAGCACATGGAATAATCAAAATGTCCATCTCTCGTGATTTAAGGTTCCACCTTCAAGAAATTCATGACCCCGATGAAGCTTGGGAAAAGCTTGAATCTGCGTTTGGTAAACACAATATTATTCGAGAACATCAGTTAGAAAATCAGATATTGACTTAAAGTCCAAATGATTTTTCTTGCATTGAATACTATCTCTCTAATTTTTAAAAACTCAAAATTTTATGTGAAGAATGTAACATAAAATTGGAGGAAGAGTGGTGCATATATATTACTCTTTATAAGATAGGTAGTGCATATTCTATGTTTGTATCTACCTTTTATTCCATGAGAGAGGCTCTAGGGAAAGCTTATCAAAAACCCACTCTTGATTCCTTTTGTGATACTTTGATTAGAGAGCAAGATAAGCTTGTACAACTTGGAGTGATCAATATTGAAGGTACCTCCAACAGATCCTTAGTCACCCAACAAAAATATAAAACCAAGAATCCCAAGAAGCAACAACCTTGCCACAAAAAAAAGCAAAATAAGGGTCCCAAACCCACTCAAAAAATTTCAACTCCTGATGGTGACAAAGGAGAAAAATCTAAAAATAAGAAGACTAATAGACATTGCACGTTTTGTGGGAAAGATGATGATGATTCCAAATGTTTCAAGATGGAAACTATAGAAGTAGCGATGAAGAAGCACATCATCAATATTGGTTCTACTTCTTCTTCATCTCATGGACATGCACTTTCTGCTTCTAGTTTCTCCTTCAATGAAACTTCTACTTCTTCTTTTGATGAGTGACTTATTGATTCTGGAGCATATTTTCATATGGCTAAGGATAATGCCATATTTTCTGTTTTAAATGAATGTAACAAGAAGAAAATATTTGTTGGTGATGTTAGATATCTCAGTGTTGTAGGATCTAGAATAGTTCAAGTAGATAATGGTCATTTCAATGATGTATTATGTGTTCCAAGTCTTTCCTGTAACCTTCTATCAGTATATCAAATCACTCATTCAAGTGAAGGTAAAACCGTGGATTTTTCACCTCACCAAGTTGTAATCAAGGATCTAAAAGATCTTAAGCATGTTCTTGCAACTTGAATTGTTGATTATGTTACCAGGTTGTACAAGTCTGACAAATTTGGGTCATCATCTTTTCCATTAGTTTTTGTTGCTCATAGAGATGACTTGAGAAAACTTTGGCATGAGCGGTTTGGTCATCTAAATTATCGCTCATTGTAGCAACTATGTAATCAACAGATGGTGAGTGGTATTCCTCTTGTTTCATGCAGATATAGTGTTTATGTCGGTTGTGTTCTCGAAAAACATCATCGGGAAATTTTTGACAAATGTGCCTCTTGGCATACCTCGGGCCCTTTGCAGCTTGTTCACGGTGACTTGTGAGGTCCACTTTCTTCTGCTTCTTTTTCTGGGTGCAAGTATTTCTTAAATTTCATTGATGAATTTTCTAGACATACTTGGATTTACTTATTAAAACTTAAGAGTGAATTTTTTGACACGTTTTTGGCCTACATGGCCCTTGTAGAAAAGCAATTTGAACATCAAATTCAAAGGTTAAGAAAATATAATGGAGGCGAATATGCGAACAATAATTTTACAAGTTATTGCACTACACAGGGCATCCAAATGCAACACATTGTTCCATATACACATGTTGACAACCAATTCACATTTTTCTTTGGTCTTATAAGCTGCCTACACCTATGTTTTGCAAACATCAATTTTTCGTCGCAATTTTCAACGACATTTTCATTTTTGCGACATTTACACACTTATTTTCGTTTTGTTTTCACGACTCTAAGCGTGAAAACTTTCGAAGTCGTATTTCGATCACTATCTAAACTGTCATTATCTTTTTGTCGATATGCTTATTGCGCTTACCTTTTTTTTATCATTATGTAGCTGGCAGAACTTTCGAACTATACTCATTGGACATTCTTATATTGATTGTGTGACTGGGTTTCATTGAGTTTGCAATACATTAATATTTGGATTTGCATTTTTATTTGATTTACTTGACCTTTTGGTTTCATAAGATACATGGGTGTTATGGTAAAATCTTTCATTTATATCTTTCAATATGATACCTATGATTGTGCTTTCATAACCATTGGCTTGTTGCTTATATGAATACCCATTGGCACATTGGTTAATCTTTTGATTATATAAGCTGATACATTGGCGCATGGTTAAACATATGGTTTTTAGTTTTAATCGTATGATTGATGGTCTCAAACTTTGGTATAATTTTGATTGAACATGTTTGTTTATACACTTACCATTGTTTTATTGGTTGGGCAAATGACATGAGTGTTAAACTATGTTATAGTGGGTATAACAGCTATGAACGCCGGCGGTGGTACTATTGACCATAATTGTTATGCATGGCAGTAAATAACTCCACCACCTTCGCACGATGGCATTTATGCCTACTGCTTATCACCATTCACTTATGTTAGCAGCACACATCTTTTCTCTTGTGTGTGTATTGTGATCCAAACCCTCGGTTTACCATGTGCTCGGCTCCATGGCACCAGTCGTGCGGATCGAGCCAAACGGGAACCAAGCCTTGTTAACGTTTGACAATGCCCGCAAAGACCCGGAGGAAAACAGATGGCTTACCTTCGTGAAATGATTTGAGGGTTTTAATCTCTGTGTAGCATGACAGTTTTCCATGACCTTTGATGGATGTAGAGCCAAGGTGGGTGACATACAGTTGGAAATTGATGAGAAATTTATCAGTTTTTCCATAGGGTTACCTGCCACAGGACAACGTTGGTTCAAGAATTGTAAGGTTGAGGAGGTCCCATGGACACTATTGTTCCTCTCACACAAAGTCACCTCTTGTGATAGAGGTATGCCCATCTCTGCACTTAAACCACGATGGCACGATACTTTGATGGTAATCAAACAGTTCGTGACCTATGAAGGTCGATACGGACTTGTGTTTCTATACCACCTGCGTTTGCTTATGAATTTTATGGGATATCCGCTCAATATGCCCTTTTATTTTCATCGTAGCCTGTAGAAAATGTCGAAAAGGTTCAAAAGGTAGCAGGCTGACAGTAGTCTGTTCCACTATGGGCTTATTAAGCTTATCGTTGTTTATCATTTGTGTTTGCATGGTGATAGTTGGAGAACTTTCATTGCTCGGAATGGTTTTGAGGATCCAAACCCTATACAGGTTGACAAACCTATGGTGAGTGAAGTCAAGGATGTACCCTCGGTGCCCTTCCATATCCTATTGCCTGCTCCTAAGCCTTTGGCCTACCCTCCTATCGACTTACCCGACGCTGTAACTAAGAGTGCCGAGGCTATTAAAAAGCCTATGAGAAAAAATCCCAAGGCAAACCCTACTGTTAACACTAAGGGTAAAAAGAACGCTCGTTTGATTTCACGGATGGCCAGGAACAAGCCTAAACCCTCTGTTGAGTCAAAACCTATATTTCTGAGTGAGGATTCTGATTCTGACATTGAACATTTTTTAGCCAATGAGTATCCTTACTCGCAGAGTTTGTGTCCTGAACCACCTTACGATTTTGTGACAAACCTTCCCCCTTGCCTAAAGAACGACCCTAGCTACCCTGGTAGAAAAAGACAACCGACTCCATCCTTTTCAAAAACAAGGAATCAACCACAGCCGTTGTCAATTCCAAACTGGCATGATCAAGCAACCTCGTCGCTATACAGGTATGAGAATTTGATATCGTTTTTTGTGAGTAATCAAGGTTGATATAATGATTTGAATTTTGTTTTTAAATAGCTCAGTCACTCACCCAAATGCCTCTGTCATTCGGTGATCATCCTGTACATGGTTTCATTTTGATAAAAATAGAAGGAATTTCGTTTTGATATACAATTTGCTCATAAATTTTTTATTGGATTTGAATGGTTATTCGTTTGGATTTCATTTGCTAAGTTTGTCTGAGTGAAGTAACAAAATTAATGGTGTGTTTTCAATACAATTCGTTTTGTATCTATTCCGCATAGCAAGTTTTTATGCTCAATTTAGAATATGATTATGTGTGGATTCGATCTCGTTATGATTCATGTGTTGTGTTTGTTAAATGATTTTTGGAGTATAGTTGTTACGATATGCTATGTCGTATGATTTTCCGAATCATGAGTATCACTCTGTTCGATTCAATTTGGAAAGAATTACTTTGTTTTTATAAAAACAATGCTCTCAGTTGAGCCTGTGCGAATGCGCCCGAATTGTGGAATGTTTTTGATTCGTAATCAATATGTTAAAACCTTCTCTGTTCGATTCACTTCTATTCTGACTGGATTATGACTTGGCAAGATTGTTCTATGATCTGGACTCATATTTTAATTGCTGTTCTGTTTGATCCATAAAACAAATTGATCAACATTCGTTATCCGATTATAATTCATATCCGAATGAACGATTCTGACCAAAGTCAAAACGATCTTGTTTTCCCAATTTTGCAGTAACAAATTACGAATTATGTTGCTAATCGATCGATCTTGTTACGATTTTATTTAAATTGATTTTCACACCAGTTTGAATTAATTTATTCGTGGTTGTGTCAACACAGCGATGACGATTTGATAACGATCATGTTTGGCTTCGATCGTATCCCTTGCTGATAAGATAGCATAACAATTGTATGTGATTTGTTTTGATTCTGTCGATTCCAAATTGATATCAAACGATTTCACAATCTTTGGATTATGGTTCTGCTCGTTCGATTTTGTGGTGACACAAGAAACAGAGTACACCTATCTCTGTAGGCATTCATTGATTCAGATCTTGTTTAGTTTTGAATGATATGACAAATTCAAATTAAGTGATTCATTTTCAAATGTTTATTGGATGTCAATTAAATTGAAATATTGAAAAGATTTTTTATCGATTTTAATGCTGATCATGTACCTTATTTAGACCAGCTATAGAATCACATGATTCTGTAGCCAGTCTATAGAATTAGATTTTCTATCATTTTATTAATAAAAGATCCTTCTAATTTGTTCATTTTTGTCCTTTTCAGGTGAATTCGAATTACATGGGATTTGATGGACAATCTAGAGGATATTTAGATGTTTTACTTTTATTTTAGTTTCCTAGTTTAGACAACTTTGGGATATCTTCCCAGATTTTATGTAAACAGTTTTATAACTGCCACAGGGAGGTTTTACCCTGTGGAAAACCTTTAAATACTTATTATTTTGTGTAATAAGGATCATCCTCACTTGTGGGAGAACCAGACTATGGATTCCTAATGCAAACTGAGACAGAAGTTGATGTTCTGCTACAACTTTCGCTTTTCATAATATCAATCTTTTGTTTCATGTTTATGTTTGTCAATTTGCATTTGATTAATGACTACTTTAGCTATCTTAGTCTTTTGCAAAGTGATATGTATTAATTAATGTTTCATCCATATCTGATTTCTTCCAGTACTTAAAAACACAACAATTAATTGTTCAGTTTATGAATGACAGATTTCTCTTCTTCATTAATTGAATTATTTAGTATAAGTCTTTGCATAACAGGTTTATCTAATTGTAGAGATTTGTAAATCATATGATTGTTGTGATTTTTATGTCTTGTTTGTCCTGTAAACAAACTTAAAGAGCACTGCATCTATCGTTTACGAGAAGCTTCTGGATTATTCGGTGCGAGTTTCCTTCCTTTGATCTGCTAGCACAGTCATCATACACAGGACAAACCTGGAGCGTTTCCAGGTCAATTTGTTATTTATTTGTTTAGTATATTTATTAGTAGTTTAGTTAGATATATTTGTAGTTTAGAATTAGTGATTTAGTTTAGTTAGCTTTCTGTTTTATTCTTGTTCATAAAATTATAAAATCAACAAAAATATCTTTTACTGTCTTAGGGAAGAATGCAAATGAGTTTTTCAGGTTTTATTTAAATCTGTGAATTGTAGATAAATGTAAATTTTGTGAATAAGTTATATTTCAGTTATTGGTTAGTTAGTTAATTAGTAGTTATCATAGTAGTAATTAGTAGATTGTATATATAGAATAGTTAGATTAGTTTAGTTTAGTTTGTTTTATTTAGTTTTAGTTAGATTAGTTAGTTTAGATTAGTTTTCTTTTTGTTTTCCTAGGACCTTAGATCAGCTAATGGAGCCGCTAAACCCGTCAGGGTGGTTCATTCCAAACGACTTGGGTTATTAGACAACCCCGGACTGGTTCCACTCTCTCAGTTGACGGACAGTCGATTTCTCCCGTCAACAAATGGCGCTAGAAGGAGGGCATGAACTTAATTAATGGAACGAGGTGGTCGCAAGACTCCTCCACCCCCTAATCGATCAACTATAGTGAATAGAAGCCATTCAAACGATAATATCCCCCCTCAAACAATAACTACTTCAACCGACGATCCACAGATCACAATTGAGCCAACAATCCCTAATCCTACAGGTGGTGACATACAAGAGATTGTCCATCAATCTCTTATTAAAACACATAGTGCCTTAGCTCGTCTTAGGCAACCAAACCATCTGTGGGGTCAACCTTTAGACTTCTCTGATATCAGAGAAAAATTAGGTGACACTAACCTCACTGTGAATCCCACAGATCCAATCTTAAATCCTGCTGCAGGAGGATCTGGGATACCTCCTTCACCTCCTCCATCATCTCCTTCCTCTTATGAAGGAGATTCTTCTGACGAAGGTGATTCCCCTTCTCAGCCTTCCACACCCACTACCCCAATGGCAAATCAGAACAACCCTGCTAGATCCTAGCTTGATCAGGATGTTGTAGCTGTACCTGGAGCTCAACACCCTCTACCTAAACACCCGGAGAAATGGCTTCCCAAGTTTGACCCTGACTCAAAACAGATTGCTGAAGATCACATTAAAAAAATTATGTTAGCCATTAGACTCCGCAATGTTGAACATGAAGACATTGTCTGTAGGTTGTTCCCTTATACTTTTGAGGGTAATGCATCCACATGGTACTTTTCCCAACAACCCCATACCATCGTGTCTTGGGAAAATTTTGAGTCATTCTTTTTGGAAAAATTTGGAGACGGTAAACCTCCGGAAGTCCTGGTCATGGATCTTTCTAGCTTAAAAATGAACCGAAAAGAAAAAGTTAAAGACTTTAATCAAAGATTCTTAACACTCAAAAACTGAATTCCTGCGGATTCCATGCCTGTTGAGAGTCTTATAATAGCTTACTACACTAAAGATTTGCATCAAAGCATAGCTATTTGGGTTAAACGATCCAAGAAAGCCACGTTGTTGGAGGCCTTCGAGGAGGCCAGCCAGATTGAAAAAGATATACTTAGTCTTAAAGACTCTTCTAACAATGAAACTAAGACTAACTCTTCTTCCAAAAAGAAGATTGAAATCCTACCAAGACCCACTCAAAGTAAAACACAACTTGAAAACTCTGATTTAGAGAACTTAACTAAAGTTGTTCAAAAACTGTCGAATCAAGTTATAAACTTAAAAAGGTCGACTAAAGAAGCTTCCTTGAGTAAAGGACCCTACAAACCTCCTTTCCGAAAACCTTTTCCTACCAACCGACCTAATCCAAACCCCGAAGGCCTAAATCTAGAAAGTTTGCAATGTGCCCTTCAAACAATTCTAGAAGCCCAAGATAACTTGATGCCCCCTAAGATCCCTCAGGAGGTAGTTGAACAAGAATCAGTTCAAGAAGAAGAGTCTTCTCCAAATATTTTCGGACATTTCTCGGATAGCATCTTTCAAGCTAACTTTGAGACAGTTCACCCTTATAACACTAGGAGTAAGACAACAAACAAACCTTCTACCGAAAACACTACAACTTCACCGCCAAAGCAATCTAAATCAGTTGAGACTAAACAGAGTAAAGTGAACCCCAACTTAGATTATGATGTTGTTGAAGATCTTAAAAAGTTAAGGGCTAACATTTCTATTTATGAGTTGTTGAAATTTCCATTTCTGTTACAAAAGATGTTGCAAAATATTTCAGAGAATGGCAAGAATGGTAATTCAAGTGGTAACAAGGTTGTGCAAAACAAAGTTCCTCACAAGACTTCCACTAAAAATAATCCTGACCCTCAAGATAAAGGAAGCCTTCCTGTAAGTAATGTAAATAATGTAGATAATGTAGATAAAGTAGCCTTAGAAACTGTGAGTAAAAAAACACAAGCTACTACTCTTAGTACTCGCAGGAATGTACCTCCTTTCTTGTTAACTTTTGAAATTTTCAACAGAAACGTGCATAATTGTATGGTGGACTCAAGGGCGTCATCCAATGTGATGCCTTGGTCTGTCTGCCAGAAGATTAACGCTGAAGTGGAACCATCTACTTTGAAAATCATACAACTTGATCGAACCAATGTTAAGGTTATAGGCGAACTAAAAAATGTACTTATCAGATTATTGTCTAACCCTAAGGTTCATCAGGTTATTGATATAATTGTTGTGGATATTCCAGAAGTGTATGGTCTGTTTTTAAGCAGGGACTAGTCAGAGTAGCTACATGGTTACTTCGCGACAAACTGGTCTCACTTATGGCTTCTAGAGAACGACAAGCCTAACAAGATCAGGGTGAATCGTGAACACTACCTTAAGTTCACGGTCACATATTTGAACGATCCTAACGAACCATATACACCTTCTGTGGATACACCTGAAGTCCAAGGGATGGACACCTTCTTCGGCAATTTCATGGCCTAGGCTTCACCTATCAGCAATCCAGAACATCAGTCCGAGATTGTAGCATATATGCAACCAACAACTTCCACGCAACGGTCTCATGTATCCGATGAAAATCAAATTTGGTCTTTGTATTTCGACGAATCTAAGTCTAAAGAAGGAGCTGGTCTAGGCTGCATCATTATCGATCCGGCAGGTAACAAGACATTAATGGCTTGTAGACTAGAATTTGAATGCACTAATAATACTGCAGAATATGAGGCTTTACTGCAAGGTCTCAGAAAAACTCTAGATATGAACATTCAAAACCTGGTGGTATTTGGCGACTCTGAAATAGTGGTTAGACAGGTAAGAAATTCTATCCACTGTCTCTCTCCACATCTCAAGAGCTACCAGTCTGAGGTATGGAGTTTAATGAATAAATTTTCCTCTTTCAATATAAATTCCATTCCTAGATTAAATAATGTTGAAGCAGATCTATTAGCTAATGTAGCTTCTAAACTTCTTCTTGCAGAAGGCTTGTCCCTAGACGCATTCTCCATCGAGCTGTTGTTTTGGCCATCCGTTCCTGACAATATTACGAACTGGAGAGTATTTGACGATGATCAGAAGATCATTAACTTTCTGCACATGGAAGAAACCTTTCAAGGCGCAGTGATAGATGAACGCACGCACGACGACAATTTGCACGATTTTACGGTAATATCTGATCTGAAATCTCCTGAAGCTCTGTTGGACATGGTAAATTCCATACCCAAATCCATAGTTATATTAGATAAGTTTTATGATTTTGAAGATAAATTTAAAAAGACGGTCAACTGTAAAACCAATAGTTCCTCGTTGTCTTATGAAAAAGTGAACTTAGGAACTAGTGAAAATCCTCAGTGCATTAACCTAGGCTTGGGATGTTCTAGAAAAGAAAAAGCTGCATTTGTTAAATTATTTAAAGAATTTAAGGATGTCTTTCCATGGACGTATGATGATCTTAAAACTTTCGACCCTAATATCATACAGCGTGTCATCCCGATGAAGCCCCAAACCTTACCTTTCCAACAGAAACTGAGGAAGATGCACCAAAACTAGAACCGATCGTCCAAAAAGAATTGAATAAACTCCTAAGTGCTAAAATAATTTTTCCTGTTAGGCACACTCAATGGGTTTCTAACCTTATCCCAGTTCGGAAGAAAAACGGGGAAATCCGACTCTGCGTCGATTTCCGTAACCTCAATAGAGCGTCTTACAAAGACAACTATCATATCCCACCCATGGAACAGATCCTTTAACATGTATCTAGTTCCGAGAGGCTATCCTTGTTAGATGGTTTCTCTGGATACAACCAAGTCCTGATGTCTCCACCAGACCAACTCAAAACTACCTTTCGTACTCCGTGGGGCACTTATGCTTATCGAAAAATGCCCTTTGGATTGATTAATGTTGGTGCCACCTTTCAGAGAGCAATGGACATTGCTTTTCAAGGCTTAATAAATCAGTCCATTGTAGTTTACTTAGATGATGTGACTGTTTATTCTAAAAATAAAGACGATCATCTAGCTCACTTACGAGTCGTTCTGCTATGATGTCGTAAATACGGCATCTCCTTGAACCCCAAAAAGTCCATCTTTGCAGTAGAACAAGGTAAACTCCTAGGATTCATAGTGTCTAGCGAAGGAATGATTATTGACCCCGAGAGGACTCAAGCCATCGCTAAACTTCCCCCTCCTACATCCAAAAAATCCATGTAGTCTTTCTTAGGCCAGATTAATTTCGTGAGAAGATTTGTCCCCAATTTCTCCGAAATGGTTAGGCCTTTATAGAATTTGATCAAGAAAGGCATCCAATATCACTGGGGACCCACAGAAAATCAAGCTTTCAATTCCATAAAGAAGGCCATAATAGACGCTCCGTCTCTCATGAGCCCTGACTTCTCTCAAGATTTTACACTCTATACTTTTTCTTTTGACCATTCCTATGTCGTTGTCCTAACTCAGAAGAATGTCGAGAACCACAAAGTACCCATCGCCTTTATGAGCTCTGCTTTCAAAGGTGATGAAATTAACTATCCAGCAGTGGATCGACAAGCCTACGCTATTTTCAAAGCAGTTAAGCACTTCTGGTCCTATCTTTTGAAGTCAAGGACGAAAGTCATTGTCCCCTACCCTGCCGTAAGAACTTGTTAGTACAGAAGGAGTTAGGAGAAAAGAGAGATAACTAGGTCACCTCCTTGTAGGAGTATGACTTAGAAATCACCCCATCTCAGATTGTGAGAGGCCAAGGGTTGTGTAAGTTGGTTGTTGATTCGGAAACAGGACAACAAGAAGATAGTGATACGTCAAACCTAGGACAAAGCGATCAAAGTTTGATATGTTGCGCACAAAACCTTGTTAGCCCTTGGTACGATGATATTAGGTTCTGTCTTGAACATGGGTCAGCACCTCATCACCTTGACCCCGCCAAAAGAAGAGCGTTGATACTAAAGTCTGCCTCCTTTCATATTGTTAATGGTGTACTGTTTCGTCAGAATTTTGACGGCGTACTGATGCGCTGTCTTGAGAAGGACGAAGCAGAAAAAGTCTTGCTAGAGTTGCATGCAGGAGAAGTTGGTGGTCACTTCGGTGGTGACACCACTGCTCATAAGGTTTTAAGAGCCGGTTATTACTGGCCCATGATTTTTAGAGACGCCCATGCCTTGTGTCGTAAATGTATCATTTGTCAGAAAGCATCAGGGCGGTTACAAAAACCATCCTTTCCGCTGCAACCCGTTACAGTAGATTCTCCTTTCCAGCAATGGGGCCTTGATATCATAGGTCCAATTAACCCTCCGTCCTCGCAATAGCACAAGTATATTGTGACAACCATAGATTACTTTACTCGATGGTCTGAAGCTACTGCGTTAAGAACTGTCAACACCAGTCAGGTAATCGCCTTTCTAAATTCGAATATTATCACCCATTTCGGTATCCCTGACTGTCTAGTCTTTGACAACGCTTCATACTTTTCTTCTCTTGAGATGAGTGAGTTCGATTTGGAGAAAGGAATTAAGCTGAAGTATTCTGCTAGTTACTACCCCCAGGGCAACGGATTAGCAGAATCAACAAACAAGAACTTGATTAAAATTATCAAGAGAACTGTGGTTGAAAATCACAAAAATTGGCACAATGCGCTGTTGAAAGCGTTGTGGGATGATAGGGTAATGCCAAAAGATGCTATAGGAAACTCCCCCTTTTTTCTCATTTATGGCAAAGAAGCAATTCTGCCACCTCACATTCTTCTCCCTTCGCTTCAGTTGTCATAGAAAGTTCAAGAAGAGGATTGTCCCCCTTTAGAAAACCAAATTAACGCTTTGATGAAGCTAGAAGAAGTAAGAGCCCAAGATAAATGTAAGATAGATCAACATCAACAGTTGGTTAAAAGCTGGTTCGATTCTAATTCTGCTTCTGATAGGAATTTTGAGGTAGGCGATCTCGTCTTGAAGTGGGACAAACCACACAAGGGAAAGGGAGAACACACAAAATTTCAAAACTTGTGGCTTGGACATTTTTTAATTGCTGAAAAGTTGGGTCCTAGTTCCTTTCGATTGCAGAATCTCGAAGGGCATATTGACACCTATCCGGTGAATGGCCAAGCCCTGAAAAGATACTTTGCTTGATAACTACCCTTGTATATTATGTAAATATTTTATTTTTGTTTGTATTTTCGTTTGCTTTTTGTTTTTGATTTTGATTTAAATTTATCAGTTTGTGTCTTTTAAAAATACACATACCTGTACACTAAGCTATTCAGACAAAGATGATAGAAAATTCCTTCGCTGAAATAACTTCTTAAAAATTTGTGCAAACATCACTGATATTTCTGAAATTTATATCTATGTTGGAAAAATCTATTGTTTGAAAGAGGTTTACCGATTTCGATCTCTGAGAAAAGCTTGTCATGATCATCTATTATCTTTTTACGCTGTCCCTTTTCCGTAAAGGAATGACTCAGAAGATGTCTCCCTGTTTTAGGAAGTTGGTTTTGTAAATAAATCATCTCTGGATCTAAATAAAGGATAGTTCTAAAAAAAAATAAAAAAATCTAATGAGGTCTAAAAAAATATGTTAAAATATTAAGATTTTCAGCGTCACCCCACTCAGCCATATATTTATGAAAGAAAAACAAAATAAATTATTAATAAGAGCTGTGGGAAGTGCTTGTAAACTCGTCGGGATGCTGAACAGGTCTGCTGGCAGCGGGTAAATGCATGCATGACGCCAAGACAACTTCATCGGGGTACTGAACAAGCCCACTGGCAGCGAAGCAATGTCGGGTATATGAAAATTTACAAAAAAGAAACCTCTTTAATGTCCTTTATTCTGATCTAGAACTTCTTAACAGGATACCGATGTCAGAGTGGGTTAAATGGCAACCCTGTCGAGGCTATGGACGCCTGCTGGAAGCAGTGGCTATGCCAACAGTATTGAATATTTTATCTTTAATATCATGACTAGCTGATCTTAAGATTGTTATCAGTTTTCATCTTTTGAAACACTGCTGAAAAAATTGGTTAATACTGATGTTTGTACGATTTTCTGGTTGTTATTTTTGAGTTGAAATTATCTTTGTTGTCCTAATCTGAATTTGTGCCTTTTGCAGAGATAACTGCTTCTACCAGTGTGTCACCATTGTTGGCAGCCAATTCACATTTTTCTTTGGTCTTATAAGCTGCCTACACCTATGTTTTGCAAACATCAATTTTTCGTCACAATTTTCAACGACATTTTCATTTTTGTGACATTTACACACTTATTTTCGTTTTGTTTTCACGACTCTAAGCGTGAAAACTTTCGAAGTCGTATTTAGATCACTATCTGAACTGTCATTATATTTTTGTCGATATGCTTATTGCGCTTACCTTTTGTTTATCATTATGTAGCTGGAAGAACTTTCGAACTATACTCATTGGACATTCTTATATTGATTGTGTGACTGGGTTTCATTGAGTTTGCAATACATTAATATTTGGATTTGCATTTTTATTTGATTTACTTGACCTTTTGGTTTCATAAGATACATGGGTGTTATGGTAAAATCTTTCATTTATATCTTTCAATATGATACCTATGATTGTGCTTTCATAACCATTGGCTTGTTGCTTATATGAATACCCATTGGCACATTGGTTAATCTTTTGATTATATAAGCTGATACATTGGCGCATGGTTAAACATATGGTTTTTAGTTTTAATCGTATGATTGATGGTCTCAAACTTTGGTATAATGTTGATTGAACATGTTTATTTATACACTTACCATTGTTTTATTGGTTGGGAAAATGACATGAGTGTTAAACTATGTTATAGTGGGTATAACAGCTATGAACACTGGTGGTGGTACTATTGACCATAATTGTTATGCATGGAAGTAAATAACTCCACCACCTTCACACGATGGAATTTATGCCTACCACTTATCACCGTTCACTTCTTTTAGCAGCACACATCTTTGCTCTTGTGTGTGTATTGTGATCCAAACCCTCGGGTTACCATGTGCTCGGCTCCATGGCACTAGTCGTACGGATCGAGCCAAACGGGAACCAAGCCCTATTAACGTTTGATAATGCCCACAAAGACCTAGAGGAAAACGGATGGCTTACCTTCATGAAACGATTTGAGGGTTTTAATCTCTGTGTAGCATGACAGTTTTCCATGACCTTTGATGGCTGTAGAGCTAAGGTGGGTGACATACAGTTGGAAATTGATGAGAAATTTATCAGTTTTGCCACGGGGTTACCTGCCACAGGACAACGTTGGTTCAAGAATTGTAAGGTCGAGGAGGTCCCATGGACACTGATGTTCCTCTCGCGCAAATTCACCTCTTGTGATAGAGGTATGCCCATCTCTGCACTTAAACCACGATGGCAGAATACTTTGATGGTAATCAAATAATTCGTGACCTATGAAGGTCGATACTGACTTGTGTTTTTCTACCACCTGCGTTTTCTTATGAATTTTATGGGATATCTGCTCAATATGCCCTTTTATTTTCATCGTAGCCTGTATAAAATGTCGAAAAGGTTCAAAAGGAAGCAGGTTGATAGTAGTCTGTTCCACTATGGGCTTATTAAGCTTATCGTTGTTTATCATTTGGGTTTGCATGGTGATAGTTGGAGAACTTTCGTTGCTCGGAATGGTTTCGAGGATCCAAACCCTATACAGGTTGACAAACCTATGGTGAGTGAAGTCAAGGCTATCCCCCTGGTGCCCTTTCATATCCTATTGCCTGCTCCTAAGCCTTCGGCCTACCCTCCTATCGACTTACTCGACGCTGTAACTAAGAGTGTCGAGGCTATTAAAAAGCCTGTGAGCAAAAATCCCAAGGAAATCCCTACTGTTAACACTAAGGGTAAAAAGAACGCTCATTTGATTTCACAGATGGCCAGGAACAAGCCTAAACCCTCTGTTGAGTCAAAACCTATAGTTCTGAGTGAGGATTCTGATTCTGACATTGAACGTTTTTTAGCCGATGAGTATCCTTACTCGCAGAGTTTGTGTCCTGAACCACCTTACGATTTCGTGACAAACCTTCCCCCTTGCCTAAAGAATGACCCTAGCTACCTTGCTATTAAATTGCCCCGTGAAACCCTCGGTCATTTGACCAAACCCTCGCCTGCTCTTTCAAAACCCACACAGTCACCCTGTGACCAATGCGATTCATGGTTGGAACGATATTACATTGATGTTCCCATACTCCAATCAAGAATTCAATCACTGGAAGATCAAATTGCAATGTTAACGAGTCAAAGAATCCAGCTCCAAGCAACAGATAAAAAGCAAAAGACAACCGGCTCCATCCTTTTCAAAAACGTGGAATCAACCACGACCGTTGTCAATTCCAAACTGGCATGATCAAGCAGCCTCGTCGCTATACAGGTATGAGAATTTGATATCATTTTTTGTGAGTAAACAAGGTTGATATAATGATTTGAATTCTATTTTTAAATAGCTCAGTCAGTCACCCAAATGCCTCTGTCATTCGGTGATCATCCTGTACATGGTTTCGTTTTGATAAAAATAGAAGGAATTTCGATTTGATATACGATTTGCTCATAAAATTTTTATTGGATTTGAATGGTTATTCGTTTGGATTTCATTTGCTAAGTTTGTCTGAGTGAAGTAACGAAATTAATGGTGTGTTTTCAATACAATTCGTTTTGCATCTATTCCGCACAACAATTTTTTATGCTCAATTTAGAATACGATTATGTGTGGATTCGATCTCGTTATGATTCGCGTGCTGTGTTTGTTAAATGATTTCGGGAGTATAGTTGTTACAATATGCTATGTCGTATGATTTTCCGAATCATGAGTATCACTCTGTTCGATTCAATTTGGAAATAATTACTTCGTTTTTATAAAAACAATGCTCTCAGTTGAGCCTGTGCGAATGCGCCCGAATTGTGGAATGTTTTTGATTCGTAATCAATATGTTAAAACCTTCTCTGTTCGATTCACTTCTATTCCTATTGGATTATGACTTGGGAAGATTGTTCTATGAGATGGACTCATATTTTAATTGCTGCTCTGTTTGATCCGTAAAACAAATTGATCAACATTCATTATCCGATTATAATTCATAGCCGAATGAACGATTCTGACCAAAGTCAAAACGATCTTGTTTTCCCAATTTTGCAGTAACAAATTACGAATTCTGTTGCTAATCGATCGATCTTGTTACGATTTTATTTAAATTGATTTTCGTGCTAGTTTGAATTAATCTATTTGTGGCTGTGTCAACACAGTGATAACGATTTGATAATGATCCTGTTTGGCTTCGATCGTATCCCTTGCTGATAAGATAGCATAACAATTGTATGCGATTTGTTTTGATTGTGTCGATTCCAAATTGATATCAAACGATTTCACAATCTTTGGATTATGGTTCTGCTCGTTCGATTTTGTGGTGACACAAGAAATAGAGTACGCCTATCTCTGTAGGCATTCATTGATTCAGATCTTGTTTAGTTTTGAATGATATGACAAATTCAAATTAAGTGATTCATTTTCAAATGGTTATTGGATGTCAATTAAATTGAAATATTGAAAAGATTTGTTATCGATTTTAATGTTGATCCTGTACCTTATTTAGACCAGCTACAGAATCACATGATTCTATAGCCAGTCTATAGAATTAGATTTTCTATCATTTTATTAATAAAAGATCCTTCTAATTTGTTCATTTTTGTCCTTTTCAGGTGAATTTGAATTACATGGGATTTGATGGACAGTCTAGAGGATATTTAGATGTTTTAATTTTATTTTAGTTTCCTAGTTTAGACAACTTTGGGATATCTTCCCAGATTTTATGTAAACAGTTTTATAACTGCCACAGGGAGGTTTTACCCTGTGGAAAACCTTTAAATACTTATTATTTTGTGTAATAAGGATCATCCTCACTTGTGGGAGAACCAGACTATGGATTCCTAATGCAAACTGAGACAGAAGTTGATGTTCTGCTACAACTTTCGCTTTTCATAATATCAATCTTTTGTTTCATGTTTATGTTTGTCAATTTGCATTTGATTAATGACTACTTTAGCTATCTTAGTCTTTTGCAAAGTGATATGTATTAATTAATGTTTCATCCATATCTGATTTCTTCCAGTACTTAAAAACACAACAATTAATTGTTCAGTTTATGAATGACAGATTTCTCTTCTTCATTAATTGAATTATTTAGTATAAGTCTTTGCATAACAGGTTTATCTAATTGTAGAGATTTATAAATCATATGATTGTTGTGATTTTTATGTCTTGTTTGTCCTGTAAACAAACTTAAAGAGCACTGCAGCTATCGTTTACGAGAAGCTTTTGGATTATTCGGTGCGAGTTTCCTTCCTCCGATCTGCTAGCACAATCATCATACATAGGAAAAACCTGGAGCGTTTCCAGGTCAATTTGTTATTTATTTGTTTAGTATATTTATTAGTAGTTTAGTTAGATATATTTGTAGTTTAGAATTAGTGATTTAGTTTAGTTAGCTTTCTGTTTTATTCCTGTTCATAAAATTATAAAATCAACAAAAATATCTTTTACTGTCTTAGGGCAGAATGCAAGTGAGTTTTTCAGGTTTTATTTAAATCTGTGAATTGTAGATAAATGTACATTTTGTGAATAAGTTATATTTCAGTTAGTGGTTAGTTAGTTAATTAGTAGTTAGCATAGTAGTAATTAGTAGATTGTATATATAGAATAGTTAGATTAGTTTAGTTTAGTTTGTTTTTTTTAGTTTTAGTTAGATTAGTTTTCTTTTTGTTTTCCTAGGACCTTAGATCGACTAACGGAGCCGCTAAACCTGTCAGGGTGGTTCATTCCAAACAGCTTGGGTTATTAGACAACCCCAGACTGGTTCCACTCTCTCAATTGATGGACGGTCGATTTCGCCCGTCAACAACACCACAACAAAATGGCGTTGCTAAGAGAAAGATATGCACATTAAAAGAAATTCCTAAATGTATGATCCAATGTAGGGGATTAAGTCTAAAGTATTGGGAAGAAGCCATCGACTATGAGAATTACATAGTAAATCACACTCCCACAAAGGATATTAAAAATATAACATTGAAAGAAGCATGGACTAAAATTAAACCAGATGTAAGACACTTATGTGTATTTGATAGTATAGAACGAGCTCACATTCATGATGAGAAAAGGAAATCATTGCACCCTAAAAGTGAGAAGTGTATATTTGTTGGTTATTTTGAATATTTCAAAGGCTACAGACTTATTCAACCACATTGTAATGAAATTATTATTATAAGAGATGTTAAATTTGATGAAAATCTCTTAGCCCACGAGCCTAATTCGATGATTGTGCCTTCTTCGGCCTGCGAGCCATCTTAGGTTTTTGTGCCTTCTTCTGTTCCTATTCTGGTTTCTTCTTTAGATGATAACAGTGAAAATGAAAATCCACCTCTGCTTGCTCAACTTCCTTCAAACGAGTCCATTGAACATGAACCAACGCTAGCACCACCACTTCCAAGATGGGTCAATTAAACACAATAAGCAATTGGTGATATTGTCGGTGATCCTTTGGATCAACATTAGAAACGTTCTGAGTTTCAACGAGCCTATTCTCTTTTGGCTCAAGTTTCAAAGAATCATGATCCAGAGAAATTTGAAGGAGCTTCAGGTCATCCATAATGGGATACAAAAATGAATGAAGAGTATCGTTCTTTAATGGAGAATGATACTTGAGATCTTGTACCTCTTTCAAAAGGAAGAAAAGTTTCCATATGTAAATGGGTCTACAAAACTAAGTATGCATCAGATGGAAGTGTTGAAAGGAATAAGGCTCGGTTAGTTGCCAAAGGATTTTCCCAAGTTGAAGGAATTGACTATAATGAAAAAATTTCTCGAGTAGTCAAAATGAATTCCATCCACCTTGTTCTTGCCCTTGTTTCCTCACATAAAAGGGAGGTCCATTAGATGGATGTTAAATATTCCTTATTGCATGGGTATTTGCAAGAATAAATCTATATGGAACAACCTCTCGGTTATGTCCATAATGACTCTAGCCTTGTTTGTTGACTTAATAAATCTCTTTATGGTCTTAAGCAAGCTCCCCGAGCTTGGTATGCCAAAATGAACAACTTTTTTATTGAAACTAGATTTTATAGATTCCATTATGATCCTAATGTCTATACCAAGAAAGTAGAAATCCATCTCATAATCCTTGTCCTTTATGTTGATGACCTTATCCTTACTACTAGTGACTCAAAAATTTTAAACCATGTGAAAACCAAACTTAGAAATAAATTTGAAATGACAGACTTAATATTTTTGCACTATTTCCTTGGTATCCAAGTTTTGCAAACCAATGAATAATTTTTTCTTTCCTAGTCTGAGTATGCATGTGACCTTGTTCGTCAATTTTACATGGGAGATTGTAAACCAACCCCTTCTCCCTTCCATTCTGGATTCAAGCTTGTTTCCACCTGTACTTCTCTCGGAGTTGATGCCACCTTGTACCGTCAGTTAGTTCGTATCCTCTTATACTTGACTAATACCTATCTTGATCTTTCCTTTGATGTTGGTCTTGTTGCTGGGTATATGAAAACACCCCATGAAATCCATTGGAAAGAAACTAAAAGGATACTTCGGTATGTCCGGGGTACAAATCAGTTCAGGATACATTACAGTTCATGGGGACTCCTTTATTAGTTGGTTTCACTGATTCAGATTGTGATGACCAACCTGATTATTAGAAGTCTACTATAGATTATGTTTTCATCCTTGCTTCAAGACCTATCACTTGGGCTTGTAAGAAACAAAAAGATATTGAAAATTCTTCAGTAGGAGTAGAGTACTGAGTAACAGTAAATGTAATTCAAGAAGCCTTATGGCTTCGATATATCCTTTTAGAGTTTGGATTCCAGCAACAACATCCAACCAACCTTTGGTGCGACAATCAAAGTTCCATCAAGCTCGCCAAAGACCCAGTTCAACATTAGCGCATCAAACACATCGAGCTACACATGCACTTCATCAGAAAGCTCATTCATGATCAAGTTATGGAAGTGCTCTTTTTCCCTAGAGAAGATCAAGTTGTAGACATTTTCACAAAGTCTCTTACAGAAGTGAAGGTTTCCAAACTTTGATCTATGTTAGGATTTCAGGAAGTTTTCATTAAGGAAGGATAGGCTCTAATTCCTCCTTCCTTCTCCTATTGTGTCACTATTGTAAATCCTTCAATCCTATCCCAATTTGTTCTTAAGCGCGGATGTTAGGATATTTAGACACTTAGGAGTTAGTTAAGATCTACTTTGTCTAACGTGTCATTAGGTAAAATTGTGTTTCTTAGTGATTTTATTTAGTATGCATTAGTATGCATTTGTAGTTAGGAAATCTGACGGTCACGATATGTGCCCAACATAGAGTGATATGACGGTTCATATTCTCCTTGATCTTAATGGATACATTGATTCATGGCTTAACACCCAATTTCTCCATGATCTCTATTTAAAGAGAATGGAGGGTCATTTTATGATGATTGATTATGAGGAACTCTCTGTAATATTTTTCTTTTGCATTAATAAATTTCTCCAAGTGGTTGCATTGGTTGGGGCCATGGATGTTTTCCCGTAGGGGTTTTACTACGTCAAAATATCAGTGTGTTTATCTTTGATCAAGTTGTGTGAGTGGTTACTGAAGGTGTCTGTACTTTGTTGGAATAGTTGTGTTGCCGAACAAAAATGTCATGCGGGCAGGGTACCCACAACATTTTGAATAAATTTTGATTTTTTTTTGTATATGCACTAAGGACAACTCCAAAATAAGGGGGAGGGTAATGTAATACCCTGGTTTTGATACCCCATATTAAATAATGTATTTTTTTAATTTATGAAAGGCCAAAGTTCCCAAACAATTAAAGAGGCCAACATTCCTAGGAAATGTAATGCTATGATCATTATTAATAATAAAATACATTGTTGGATGCAAGACAAACAAGGACAAGCGTTATAGGGGCTATGTTCCGCTAGAGACGGGGGTTAAGTGTTTTAATGGAGAGAAGTGGTTACATGATCTTCTTGGGGAAGGCCATGTGGTTCTTGATTGTAAGTAAATATTTAAACCCATCTTGTGGGTTGTTTAGGGGGTTATTCTTCTTCACTCACCATGTTCACTCATTGTTCATGGTTCACACCTTTCATTATTATTGGTCACTATAATTGCTTATTAATTGAAACAATCAAGTGTCACATAAATTGTCAACCCAGGGAAGTCTGTTTATTTCAAATGCAATCACACACTGTGTATGCTCAATCTCAAAAGCAATCCAAAGTTGTAGTAAAACTAATCACAACTTGCTTCGAACAAACTGAAGTTATACTCTAAATTACAGTAAAAGTAATCTATCTATTGTAGAGTTTGATATTCAAAAAGGAAAATAAGTATCAGAAGAATCCTGGATTACATTAAGAAACAACAACCTAGGAAAAGGGAACCTTTCAGCACACTGCAAAGAAGACTAACTATTATGTAATAGAGAACATGACCCTATTCCCCAAAGTAGGAACCTTCATCACCTGTCTCTGACTATCACACTTTCATAAACTCATTCTGCAAACAGAATTACCAATCAAAATGATTAACAATTATTGAATACTAACTATTCTGTAACAGAGAACCGGACCCTATTCCCCAAAGTAGGAATCTTCAGCACCTGTATCTGACTATCAAACTTTCATAAACTCATTCTGCAAACAGAATTACCAATCAAAATGATTAACAATTACCTAGGAATTAATTGTATGAAAACGATGTAACAATCAGTGGAAAAAGAGTTTCAGCAAAACAAAGTTTTAACAAGGTATAGATAAAAACAATACAAACACACTACAGAAACTAATAGGTGAATCTTGTGAAGAAGGTGGGCCCTTTCCTTTTCACAAGATCCTCCAGAAATAAAAGGAATTAAGAAGGAATGCTCAGAATGATCTTTTATTCATCTGTCAAATGGGACAAGTTACAATATCCAAAGTGAACATGCTCCTTCTCTGTAATTCTCTTCTAGCTAATCCTTTCATAATCTCCCTCTAATGTTGATTTCTCCACTATTTAAAGAGGAGAATCCTCTTAATACAATTAAGCATACAATTACATGTGTACATACAAATCCTATTCTTAGTCTGATCTAATATTCTATGCTGGAATAGGATATTCTGATCTCCCGTAGCAAAATGTTGTTACAGTGGTTGGAATGGTGTTGGCTTGAGGTACATCTATTGCGATCGATGTAACAACTTCTTTATTTATCTTTTCTTGTTACTGTTGTTTGTAAAATACTGTTTCAGCATTACAAATCACGGACTGTTTCAACAACGGGATTTGCGTCGTGTTTGACTATTTCAGCAATGTGGTCTCAAGCAGCAGCGATGGTTGTAATGGTGTTGGCTTAAGGTACAGTTGTTGCGGCCAGTGTAATAGCTCCTTCTTGTTACTGCTGTATGTGAAATGTTGTTTCAGCATCGCAAATCACAGACTGTTTCAGCAACGGGATTTGCGTACTGTTGACTGTTTCAACAACGTGGTCTTCAAGTAGCAACAGTATATTAACTGCAGTTCAAACTGTTTCAGCAACTGATTAATGGCAAAGTATGAGAGTAACGTAAAATTACATGTAAAACAAATTAAACATATAGCAAAGAGAAGAAACGTTATATACCTTTGGGAAAACGGATTAAGGTGATAATGTAGGCTTAAATATGAGTGGGAAAAGGATGTAATGATAGCAAAAAGTATGAGAAAAAAGGTACATTATAGGGTCCTAACATCCCCCCCAACTAAAAAGTTTGCATGTCCTCAGGCAACTTCAATCTGAATCAGAATTTGGATACTGACTCTAAGCGTGCAAATTACTTAAGCAGTAGCTATGGAAAGTATTGTCTGTTGGAGCTCTGAATCCTTGAACACATTGTAGCCTTTGTCAGGCTGTTGCTTCAACCTTCTTGGGCAACTTATGATGAACTTGATACTTATCTGCTGGCATCCACAGAATGGGAAAATGGAACTAATAACCTATCCAATTTTCAGCACATTGCTGGACACATTTGATGTAACTAGGTACCCGGGAGATTGTTGTCTCAAGATTGGTAGGACTAAAGGGATTGTGCTCCTGCCTTTTCTCAGAAGATTGTTTCCAAAACATGTTATTTGATTTTAAGGCAACAGTCTCTGTGGATTTAATAAACTGTTGACAATCCTGAAGTATTGTTGCCAGTAGTTGCCATATGTATTGAGTCATCCCTGGTTTCTTAAAAAATTGATAATATTCTGCAACAAAGGTGGCAACGTTCTGTGGTTCTGGCCGTATCCAGAGGAGACAGTTATCTTCATTGTGCTTGGCAGCTAGAAAATCATTCTACCACATAATCTGGTTGGTAAGGAAGGAGACAAGTGCCTGAATCTGGATATCACCAACAAGAGGGTTAAGGTTAAGCTATATGTTCTCAGGAATGGCTTCATTATGAAGATATACTTCACATAATAGATGTTGATCAATAGTAGAGGCTTCTGCATAAGTTTGAACAAAATCTTCTGGTTTGAGCACTACATAGGGTCTTCCTTCTTTGATTGATTCAATCTGAAAAAATGTAAGTTGTTCTATAAGGAAAATAGAGTAATTTGAGGATGGTTTCCTAGCATCCAACAATTTTTGTACCAAATCAAACATCAGGAGCAATTTTCCTTTTAACTCTTCATTCTTCTTCTTATGGGCCCGAGATTCTTGGCGTGTTTGCTCCAAAGCTTCCCAGTTTGAATAGATGTGGTTCAGCCAAAGTAGTCTGTGATCCTGCAGACTTTTGTCCTATGTAATAGCAGACTCCTTTTTCCATTTGTCCATTATTGCCTACTCATTCCATGGTTGAGTTTGTGTTTCAGCATCGCAAGTGGTAGGTTGAGGTAGGGTCTGAGTGGATTGTTCCACAAGAGTAGGGGTACTGATCTTGCTAGAAGGGGCAGATTCATCAATAGGCAGAGTTTGCGTTTCAGCATCGTCAGTGGTAGGCCACGGTAGAGTTTGAGTGGCTTGTTCCACAAAAGTAGGGGTATTGATCTTGACAGGAGGGGAAGATTCATCAATAGGTTGAGTTTTTGTTTCAACATCATGAGTGGTAGGCTGCGGTAGAGTCTGAGTGGCTTGTTCCACAAAAGTAGGGGTACTAATCTTGACAGGAGGGGCAGATTCATCAACAGGCAGAGTTTGTACAAATTTACTAATAAAAACAAGGGCTTCTGATTTAACAGTTGTTGTAGGCTAGGGTTCCTATAGATTAACTTTTCTTTTTGGAATTTTTGAAGGTCCTACTGGTTCTTGTGTAACAGTAGGACGTTCCTCTTTTTTAACTACAAAATTCGTAGGTGCAGGGGAAGCTCCAGGTATTGGGATTTGAACCACTTTGTAGCCTGCTTTATCATAAATATCCCCACATTGGTTTCACATATACTCTCTATACTGATCATCTTTTGTGTTTTTCTCTGCCATGGCCGCTACGCAAGCTAAGGTATACAAATTAAGTTCCCTGTCATAGGCTTCCTTTGCCATTACCAGCTCTTGCTTGTAAGCCTCCAGTTCCAATCCTAGAAACTCATTCTCTTGTAAGAGAGAAGCCATTGTTGGTTCTTATTGTTGATCTGTCATCGGTGTATCAAGAGGGGTGACTGGTTTTTGTGTAACGGTCACAACCTCAGTAGTTGGTTCTTGTGGAGCTGCTACAAAATCAGCAGTTGATTCTTGTGTTTCAGCTACTTGATGAAAAGAAAATAGTGTTTCAGCACCCTGGGCATGTGATTCTTGAACTTCAGGAATAAAGTCAACAACTGGTTCTTCTGTTTTAGTTGTAGCTGATTCTTGTGTGACAGCTATAGTTGGTTCTTGTGTGTCAGCTACTGAATGAGTAGCTGGTTCTTGTGTGACAACTACTGTTGCAACACCCTGGGCATCTGATTCTTGTATTTCAAGAATGAAGTCAGCAGCTGGTTCTTGTGTTTCAACTGTAGCTAGTTCTTGTGTAACAACTATAGCTGGTTCTTGTGTTTCAGCTACCGAATGAGTAGTTGGTTCTTGTGTGACAACTACTTGATGTAAAGAAAATGATGTCGCAGCATCTTGGGCTTCTGGTTCTTGTGTTTCAGTGCCCGTGGGTTGAACAGGTAAAAATTATGGATTTTGGGAGGGTAGAGGTGCATGGTTTTTTAGCAAAATGGGTTGGGGGTTTAGGGTAGTGGTTGTAGTGGCTACTCTTGTTGAAGCCCTCGTTCGTTTTTTTGGTAAAAAGGAAGGAAAAGTAGTAATTTGTTTCTTTCTTTTGCGAGTGGATTTTTCCTCGGTGATGGGGCAAGGAGGGTTATCAAGTTTATCTACTTCAGAATCATCGCTAAGGATATGAACAGTAGGAGTAGATGATTCTGGTAAATTGTGGGGCGAACTTGGTATGGTAGAAGGAATTGGATCAATTGGATCTGTAGGTGAATTAATAGGTATTTATTGAGGGTCAGGAAGGTTTTGTGGTTGCTCTTCATGAGGATTTTCAGGATGTTCAGCAGCTTCCTGAGGGTTTATGGGTGGGTTGTTTAGGAGGGGGTTTTGTTCAGTAAAACCCTTTTGGATGAGTAATTGAACGAGACAGTGATGGGTGAGGGAAAGGATGGGATTTTTATCCTGTTTACAATAATGCGACATGTTTCTAAGACATCCGAGTAGATAGTAAGGAATATTGACCAGTCTAGCATGTCATAAATGCGATAACAAGACAAAATCAGACTGGTAAATTACCTGGTATCGGCCTTCACAGGTAAGGTAGTGCTTGAAAAACTCTACAACTTTCAGCCAAGGAGGTGGCAACGAGCTAAGTCGAACACCTCGGCCTTTAGGCTCAACTTGTTCTCCTGACAAGATAAAATCCTGTTGGGCATTAAGGATAATGTGTTTGTGGTTGAACCAACGAATGCCAGTGACGGGAAGACCCAAACCTGTGCTATATCATCCTCTATGATTAGAATCCTAACCCACTGAACAATAGAATGGTCTTGTTGAATATTCTGAGCAAATCGATGAACCTGTTGTTGATCAAATCCCTGGAGCCTCTGAAAATAACCCAGCCAACCTTCCTACTGAAAGATTTGGTAGACTTCTGGATACAATTCTAGCAGGGTTGTTGTGGTGGGTTCATATTGTATAACTGGATCTCCCATAGCTATTCATCTCAGTAGAATGCATAGTCAGAGAGTCAAGTAACCGCACCCGAACATAGTAAGTTTTGTGGATGAGGGTATGCAAATGATGGTGAAAAAAAATGAAATGATGGGTAAAAAGAAGTGACGATAGTTGGTTCGTGTGAAATGATGGCATAAAATTTTGATATTTCCCCCCC